>JAWZYV010015698.1:0-87318 GCA_038373885.1 Cheiracanthium punctorium
ATGTTCCTCAGCCTAGAAAGATATAAATAAACATTTTAGTAATAAAAAAATAATGAGAGATTTTCTTATTCCTGTGTAGGACCCGGTTTTAACTAATCTCGGCAGACAATTGCATACACACAAAAATTAATTAATTTAACCTTCTAAACATAGTCATTTTACGTTAAAATTTAGTAACTTTTGAAACTAAAGGACTCATTTATCATTCAAATTAATCATTAATCATTAAAATAAGAGAACATGAAGGAATTTTATTTAGGAAGCTGCGATTAAATAATTTTGTTGTCTGGTTTTTGCTAACTTTGCTTTTGTGTTTTTACAATCAATAATTATGTAACCATAAATTACCTCATTTTGCTTTATTGTTACTGAATACTAAACTGTAACCTTAAGTTGAAATTTAAAAGTTTTACTACATAACATTGAGTTCTTTTTGTTTGTTTTTTTCTTTCAGAAGAAAGATCTGAAGGCTCAAGATTCAACAATGGTCAGTACTACTTTTTAATTAAACTTTTAATTAAAATACATTAAAGTTTTCACTTTTAATTAGTTTGTTATTCTAAACGAAGTTTTTATTTTTCAGTTTCTAGTCTGGGAGACATATTGCTGTCAGAAGAACAAGTAAATACACTTTTTACCTAATATGAACGCATTCTCATTTCACAGTTTTACTGATTCATTACTCCGGTCAAAAAAAAAAAATTGGGTTGATTCTGTTTTAATGCTTAAATTCTGATTCTAGACATTGAAAAACACTTAAATTTTCATTTTTAGTTCTTAAAGTTTGCTTTTACGTCGATAAGTATATTTTAACTTATTTCATAAACGAAAGAAGGCATCACTTTGATTAACCCGAAAGTAAACTGTATTATTATAATATTATTGTATGTAATATTTAGTATTTAATATTTTTATTTTATCAACACAATGATGCAAAGTAATATACTAAAAACTGTAATTGATTGCGTATGAAAAAATGATGATTTACGTAACAAGAATACTCAATAAAATAATTATTTTACATTTATATGTTATTGTTTATCACAAATCTTGAATAAACAAGACTTTTATATTCAGCAAAAACTTTTCTGATCATAATTTGGAGTGGAATGATAAAAAAATATAAAAATCAGTGATTTTTGCCGAAAAATTGAAAAATTGCTTTAATTTCTACAAAAGCAAACTTTTATTTAAAAAACATATTTTCCTTAGTTTTGGCATAGGAGAAACTAAACTTTAACATGTAGAAGTCAGACCAAAAAATCGTGTTGACCGGTGTTATTTTTTACTAGAATTTTATAGAATTATTCATTTTCCGGAACAATCATCAGGTTTCAAAAATTTTAATTTGTTTAACAGATTAACATCTTATTTTTAAAATGCATTTATTTGTAATTCTCAGTAAATTAAAACAGGCATGGCTTTTAAAGAAATAATATAAAAATTCTGTAATAAATATAAATTAGTTAATTAAATTAAAAACTACTTTATAAAGTATCTTAAAATTAAAGAGAAAAGAAAAGGAAAGGAAATATTGGAGAAAGCTGGGAACAGTGGGGCGATAGATATTTTTCATATGATTTATAAACTCAAAAGTTAGAAAAGTATGCCATAATTTAGTTAATCTGTATGGCAACACTCTGGAAACTAGTCACTGCCGGGTTCATCTTGTGTGAAAGCCGTAGCCATTTTTTTTTCTACTACCACTGTTGGAAAAATCAGACAAGTTTGACTGTTTTGAATTTCAGCAGTAAATTATCATCCAATAATCAATATCTATGCTTTAACCTAAAGATTAAACCTTCTTAATTGCATGCATTAATGTATTTTATTCTGTTGATAAATTTTGTACAACTTTGGAGTTTGTATTTAGAAAGACTTCTTGGAGGGTACAGTGGGACAGTGCCTATGGCTTGTGGAGGGACAGAAAGAACAATGGCACAATTACCATTTCCAGTAGACTTCCTATGTTATTCTATGATAAAATGAACTTTTGAAAACACTTTTGTTATCCTTACTGCTTAATTTTAGGTTACTTTAATATTTCCAGTTCATCCAACACTATTCAGCAAAGAATTTTGAGAATCTTAAATGTGTTTCATAATTATAACTATTTTTAAATTTTGTCATTTTAAAAACTGCTTTCATATATTCTGCGCTGAATATCTTAACTTGAATTTCATGGTAATATTAATAGCGTGTTGCCATAATAGAGTTAATTTTGTACCCCTTGCCTCACTGTACCCCAATTTTGTCCCATTATTCCCTACAAATTGTCACAATGTGACAAAACTTAAATACCTTTTGAAAATTAAATTTTTTCTTGTTGCTTTGTTGTTGTTTTTCAGTGAATAAAATAAGGATAAATTCTGAAAAAATTACAATGAAAGCTAAAAGTCACCAAAATGTTATTCTGTATTTTAGTTTTAGTTTTAATTAAAAGCAAAGAAACTATTATGAAACAGGTATTGCACTATGCCGAACTTCTCCCCTGCATTTTTTACTTATTTTTCTTCTATAAATTAATAAAACCTTCTGCATGAATTGAATTAAGCTTGAATGTTATTCAATGATCCAAATTTATCGAAAACTCACAGTAATCATCAATTTCATAGAATGCGTGAACGAAACGGCGATATACAATCTGTACGAATTTCTACTCAAAAATTTAAATTTCGAAAAATCCAAATTTGCAGTTACAAAAAATCCTTACTTGCGTTTCACACGCTCTATTTAAGCGTAACTTTAACATATCTTTCTTTTTCCATCTCACATTTTAGGAACGCCAAGGAATCAATTTAGAAAGGTACCCTACAAGTCGGTGGCCTAATGGAAGAATACCCTATTACATTACGAGAAGTGATTTTAGTAAGTTTATTCAAACTCATTTACACTTTCTAATCCGGCTTTTTTGCCAATACTGTTATGCGTACTAGTAACTACTTGCATTAGTTTTGTTACCAGAAAACGTTTAAGCGCCAGGTACCCCAGAGAGAAAATATTTTTTTGCAAACAAGAAAGGCAAGTAGGATTACTGTTGGTAGAAAAAATAATTTTAATAATAGAAAACATACAGTGCATGCGATAGGGTTATGTATGGAATAGCACATAGGACAACTGACCCTCCCGGTTTTACTGACACATACACGCTCTTTTGTCGAAATTTTACAGGACCATTTCAAATAAATATAACTGAATTTTGTTGATGCAGCGTTAAGTCCTCCTGCAATGCACGGGTGGCTGTGGGCTTGTCGAGACAAAGACCTTTGACTTGATAACCCAAAAGAAAGAAATCCAGTGGTGTTAAATAACATGATCTTTCTCATCATTCATCATCAAAATCAACATGAATCAAACTTTCATTATTTTTTAAAATGCTGTTCAACAGTGAAAACGCGTCATTCTTTCGTATAGTGGTGCATTTTTGCTAACCCTAAACTGTCAGCTGTCAAACGCTATTCCTTTTTTCCGTTGCCAACGTTAAAATAATTAATTTTCTATTTAATTCAAATCTTCCGTGAATTTTGGGACACCCTTTACAATCGAACTTTATGGAATAGCCAATTTGCAACGAAAAATTATTTTAATAAACGGCATGTTCCAGTATCCGGTACTGTCTGCTAGGTTGAGTAGCGGCTTAAGACCCATTCTATCAAGCCTTGGGTCCGGCTTCGGTTCAAGTCACGGCTTGAGCATGGATGTTAACTTGTCCGTCCTTTCATAGGGGTAACGCTGTCCGCCCACTGGGTGCTCCCATAGCAAAATGGCCAGTAAATCGAGCCTTAGTTGTGGCAAAATGCTTGATGAGCAAATGCAAGCATAAACATTTACCTTACAGTGAAATTTCGAACGTCAAAGTCAAGTTGATCAAGCATTCTTTAGGTTAAATGCATAAACTATTTCAAATGAATTAAATTATTTTCCCACTTGAAAATACCCGAGAATAAGAAATGAGGTAGGAGATCGATGTTTCAAACAAAAATCTTTTAATTTTCCTCTTTCTAAAACTGCTATTAAATTATAAACATTATGTACATTAAAATTCGTAAAATAAAACACGTAATTTATATAATTGTTTCGTTTTTATTTTAAATGAGGGAGAAAGGAATGTTTCAAGATTTGTCAAAATATCAAAAAGTTATATCAGATAGAATTCAAGATGCAACAGTTTTAAAATTGTTTTACGAAAAAAATCGTCAAAACAGATACTTAGTATAAAAATTCCTAAAAATCTATAAATTATTTTACATATTCAGAACAAACTGTTTTTAAAAGAAAAATTTCTCTTCTATCCGATGATATAAATTACCTTTCTCTGCAAGCGTAATTACCGCCGTTATTATGAATTAGGAGAAAAAAATGCAAAAATCGCATAAAACATACAATAAAAAAATTCTAGGCCGAATTTTGAAAAACTCGCTTCGAGGTGCATAACTACATGTTTAGAACTTTTCGAGTACCGGATTTGGTGTTTCTAGGTGTAGCCGTTTGTCCGTAACGCCGCCGACAGACAGGCACACACATACACACACAGACATACTCTTTTATAATAAGTAGAGATAGAGATGAAATCGCTCTACGCATTTCATTAGTTTCCATCCACATTGGCACTAAATAAACGTATTATACACGGTTTTGCATTTACAGCTTGATTGATCGATTATTGAATTATGCATCATGCTTTAATGATTACTCAGTTGTTCTGTTTTACGATAATTTTTACAGCTACCTCTCAAAGGACCTTCATTGAAAACTCCATTACTGCATTCAACTCAAGAGTAGCAAGCAACGGCAAAAGAGTGACACTCGTTCCGAAGCAGAGTAACGACAGAGACTACGTCCAAGTGATCAGTGGTAACGGGTATGAGATATTTACATAGAATTCTTGGAACGCTGTAATTTTCTCAGATATTTTTCTCTCGTGCAATTAAATATGGCTTCGAAGATCTATGCTTTTCTACTTGCACTAGAGTGCTGCACCTATGCGAGAAGTGAAATGTCAAATGGAAGAACAATAAACAGAATTATTATTATTTTTTTAATTTTTAAGAAAGAAAGCGACTTCAAATTACTTCGCCTTAATAGGACATTATTCTCATTGTAAAATAGAAGGATTTGGCAATTTGGGACCAAATATAGAAATCATATTTTCTGGCTAAATATAGAAGATGTTCGCTGAACCGCTGTACTAATGATAATATCACTCTCCTAGCAAAATAGTAAGATTTGGCATTTTCTCACCAAACATAGAAAATATTGCCATGCTAGATTCGGTTTTGAAAATTTATTTTTTGGTTCAAAAAGAGGCGATAAATTGCCAAAAGTGGCCAGCCTCAAATACTTTTGACTTACGATTTCCACCTCTTTACTGGCAACCCTGTAGATAGTGCGATAGAAACATAGTTTTCGAATTTTCCAAATGCAAGTATCATCAGAACTTGCACAAATTAAAATGGGACCAAGCATAAAGTACCCCCATTCGAATAAAAAAAAAAGAATTGTTGAAATCAGCCCACTTGTTAAAAAAAATTATCTTTCAGCATACATGGTGAAAAACAGAAACCGATGAATAGATAGCCTTCTCCTTCCTTAATGGTACTTTTTCAAACCTTTTGAGCAGCGGTGGCATAAAATTGCGTTATTGATCTAGAACTTTACATAAAGTTCATTTTCGTCTTGTGTACGTAAGAAGTTGAGGATGACTATAAAGTTTACAACACTGCTTTAAATCGAGATTTTACCTGATCATTCCTGTCGTAGTAAAAAGCAACAGTGAAATTTTTCTTTTATGCCCAGCATTGGGGGTTCGACAGGCATTCAGGCTATGTCTCGATATGTCATATTTGCGTAACCAAATTTAGCGCTGTTTTGGGCATAGTAAAACCCTGCTAAATAAGCTTTTAATATTACCTCTATCTTTTAATAGACGATAAAGTTGTTTTAAACATTTATATGCATAACTGAATTCTGGAACTGAATGAAATTCGCTGAACTACCATGCATGTTATGTATCGAAATTATTTTGAGTGCTTCTAAAGAACTATAAATGCTACATGCACTTTGTTCGACGGAAAGCATTACTTTGTAACCCTTAATAGCCTACACCGATTTCGTTTTGTTTAAAGTAGACGAATATCTCTAAATTATGCTTAAAACAATGATTGACCAAAGAGAGTGATGTATTGGCCTGTCTTGGGTTCTCCTGTAAAAGAACTGTAGATGATACATAAAACGTTTTTCCATAGGGTACATTGTACCGTATATAGCAGTAACATGAATAAATTTCATAGCAATCGATACATAGTTGTGACAGTCAGTGCACGGACAAACAGACGAACCAATATTATAATCGCTTTTTAACTTTTTTGGCACGTGAATAACTCATCCTGAGGTACACTCTCAAAAATTATTTCTTCGGCCATCGGAAACTTTGCAGCAGGGCTGACGGAATACCCCCGTTTCTTTTTTCTCCTGCCAATTGAAGAAAATTCTTCAGATTCAACGAAATTTGTTCCTCTTTCTTCAGATTTTCGAGAAGAATTCGCGGAAATATAACGTTTCCAAGGAATGCGTAAATTAATCGCTCAAAAATGAGGAATAAATTAGCGTTAAAGATGCACTTTTAAAAGTTATTTCTTCAATTCACGCAAAGTTTTCTGGCAGTAGTGATGCCGGAATATATCCGTTTCGTTTTTTTCTTCCGTCAATTGAAGAAACTTCTTGAGATATAACAGATTTCTTTCCCCTCTTCTTCAAATTACACGTACGTTTCCACAGAGAACGGAAATTATTCGTTGAAAAATTAGGAATAAATTAGCGAAAAGAGAAGCCGTGAAAATTGGAGTTCAGGTTGTTTGCCTTTGCACAACTCACTCGCTCATAGAGTTAGGAGTAAAGGAACTTTGACTTCATGTAGTCTGATACACTTAACAAGATCAACCAAACTGGTACAATTAGCAATATAGGAACTTAGACGTGATACAAATAAGAGCGACCAAAGAAGTAAAATTAGAAGTAAAGGAATTTAGACATGATGCAGCTTCATGCACATAAGACTGACCAAAGTAATAAACTTCGGAGTAAAGAAACAGGCGTGATGCAGCCCTATGTACGTAACACCGACCGAAGTTGTAAAATTAGGAGTAAAGGAACTTAGAAGTGATGTAACCTCATGCACATAAGACCGATCATAGTAGTAAAACTAGGAGCAAAGGAACTTGATGCAACCCCAGACCCTCCAAAGTAGCAAAATTAGGAGTAAAGAAACTCAGACGTGATCTTGCTTCATACGCATAAGACCCACCAAAGAAGTATAATTCAGTTTTCACTGTCATTCAACGATCGCACCTGAAATTTCACTTCATGTTTTAGGTGCTATTCGTACTTAGGCAAGACGGGAGGTCAGCAGGTTCTTTCACTGCAGAGCAACGGATGCCTCAGCAAGGGAACTGTACAGCACGAGTTTATGCATGCAGTCGGTTTCACTCATGAGCACAACAGGGCAGATAGGGACAACTTCGTCACGGTTCGGTTTGATAATATTCCACCAGGTGAGTAACTGTTCGCAGATAAAGAACTATTTGACTTTGTTGCATTATTAAGAACACCTGCAATTTACGTAATCTTTAAATCTTATCGAGCGGTGTTCTGATTGAGAAGACACAAAACTCTGGCGTTTTCACTGTTGTCAGTCTCGAAGAACAAATTTGATTTCTACAAAAATACTTGAGGGTGACGTAGCTAAACGAGAATCCTTTACTTTTTAGCACGTCATTTCCCATAAAAATTGTCGATTGTTTCTAAAATTGTCACGATTATTTTTAACAGCATCGGCAACTGCTGAAAACAGGAAGAATACGATCGAAATTCATTGATATAGAAGAACAACTGGATAGACTGCCCAATGTTGAAAAAAGATCAGCCGTTGCCATCGCTCGATTTAACTACCAGCAAGATGGCGATCCATCGAATCGTTCATCATGTGCCACAGATCTAGGGACCATTTTTGACACAGATTGGCTGTGTCTTAATGGTAGTTAGATCGAGTGATGGCAACGGCTGCCCTTTTTTCAGCACTTGGAAATGAATGCTCTTCAAAGGGTTAGTGCAGAGTGAAAAAGTGCATTTTGTTACATGTAAATCTACCTCTTAAGTTTCCGAGATATTGATTATTAAATTTTTATTATTAATATTAGGATTTAGTGATATCTATCCTTATTCATATAACTATATGAAATCGTTTCTAGAAACTTCTTTTTGGTGACAAATTCGGTGTTATGTGTCAAAATCAAGCCAAACTTGGCGACAAGCTGGCACCATTTTGGCCATGGCTCCAGTGCATTTACCTTTAACGAACAGGTTTTTCCAGAGGCTTCAAATTAAAGATATGAAGGTGTACAGTTTAACATTCGAGATTGCATCATGGAAACCAATAAAAGAAGAAAGCAGATTCTGTTCGAATCTGTTGGATAGTCAGTCAGTTGTAGCTCAATTTCTGTCGTAAGGCAGTCGATGGTCGAGGCATCTCGACAATATGATTTTGAGGCTCTGCAAATTACAATGTGGAACTGTAAGAATTCTAATCATTTCTTCTTTAGTGTATTATGTTCGTACAGTGTGTGTATTGCATGCTCTTTGTTAGCTTCTTCGAAATCTGAAGTGTTAGAATCATTGTTATAGCAGCGAAATACTCTGAGCTGTATAGATTGTCCTACGGTTTTTCTGGAAAGAATAAAAAGCTGTGTTTTAGCTTATAGAAATCAGCCTGATTCCCAAGAAATGTAGTAGTCACTGGGTTTGAATTTTTTTGAGAGACGTGTCAGCATACGTATGCATGTACATTCGTGTACATGCATGTACAATCCATTTTGACCAACCCCAAGTGAATTTTGACTTGTTTTTTTTTCCAAAGTATGTACGTGATGCATTCCTCAAACACTATTAGTCGCAGAATGTGGAATTTCAGATTTAGGATTGTTGCAACATCTAACTGTGCATCTTCCTTTTTGGTCCCAATCTACTGGATAATTTATTTGCAATTACAACCAAAAGAATTTCTATACATTAAGGTCTATGGATATATTCAATATATTATGTCTATAGTCAGTCATTGTTTAGGCCAGTGGTGCGCAAACTATTTTCATCTGCGACCCCCTAATTTGTGTTAAATTTTGTCGCGACCCCCTATTTTGAATAAAATTTTGTTGCGACCCCTGGATAGACATTAGACATTTTGTTTAATTGAAAACGAAGTTACATTGAAATTCTTTCTGTTAGTTGCTCTTACAAGGTGTTTTTAAGAGTGTCGTGACGTCATTGGTTGAAATAGCGCGTTTTTAAAATTAGCGTACCAAACTTATGAACCACCATAAAAATGTTATAAAAGTTGAAACATCATAAAAATCAGTTAATGAATCAACACATAATTTTATAAAACAATGCTTTATTTATGCATATGGATATAAATATTTTAAAAAATACTTTAAAAAACTTTTACATCATAAAAAGTCAATGTGAAATACGTGCTTGCAAAGAGCTCATGATTGCTTCTATGTTCGGATCTTTATTGGAAATCGAAAGTCGCAAGTCATCCTCTGGATCCAATCGAGATCGATGTTTTGTTTTAATGGAAAATAATTTTGAAGATCACTATGCATGATCAATTTGCAGATCACTATGCATGATAACGTGGTTTTGAAGCTCCCTGATAGCGATCGCGAATATCGCGCTCGTAAAATAATAATTGTCAGATTCTTTTCTTGTATTATTTCAGTTCTTTGAAATGAATAATTGTAGATTTTTCATAAATTTGGATCTCTTTGAATTTGGCGACCCCCAAAAATTTTCTCGCGACCCCCGGTTTGCGCACCACTGGTTTAGGCCATGCCAAAAATATCGCAAACTGTCATCGTATTTGGTGAATTTTGCAGAAAAATAGGCAAATTTGGTGCGAAAACTAATTACGTATTTCACGTATCTCTAAAACTTTCAACCGTAGAAAGCTGAGATTATGTATTTAAAACTATTGTAACATATAATTGTGCATTTCTTTTTCTATTTCAGTCGACTAGGTAACTTGTTTACAGAGTCACCCAAAGACTTATTTCAACACATTAAAGACTATACTATAGATACCTTCTATTAATTAAAAGTCTGTGGTCATGTATACTATTTTTGGCTATGCCCGAAATCTCGCAAACTATCTCAAGCTTGGTGGCTTTTGGAGAAAATGTCGCCAAATTAAGTGACAAAAATAATTTAAAACTGAACCCAACTTGGCAATATCTCAAATATTGGGGTAGAAATCATTAAAATTTAGTATATTATTGCAGTATTAAATCTCTTTCAAATGAGATAAAATCAGATGAAGAGCACCGAAAATATTTATGATTAGAAATCGAAACCCGTTGTGGAGGCAATTACAACGAGAACTAGAAAAAATATACTCAATATATTTAATCTTGGCTCACCTAAAATAAATAACTTCAAATTCAATCTTTATTACATACCCAAATCTAATTTCATGCTCTTCTGGAAACGCATGGAAACTTTTCACATTCGAATGTTTTCGTTTGTCCCTCTTATAGCAATGCTTCATGCAGACGATCATTTTCATGAAAAAAAATAAATTATGTGAGCTGGAAAATTAATTTAAACGTATTAGAATATCAATTTTCCCTTCGAAGCCGGATAATCGGGATTTCAGTTGTCACTTGAGACAGCTAGTTTTGTCAGAGCGAAATATCGCTTCAAAACGAGGGAGCGGGTGGATTTCAAATTTTTAAAGTAGCGCAGATTATTTTCTATATTTTTATATAAATAATTATGAAAATTTTCAAGCGGACCGTACAAACGGTGTAGATGCTATTACGCTTTTTCTGATTTTCAATCTTTTTGAACGTTTTAATCTAATCAAACAGGGGTAGCCCGAAGTTGTTAGCGAGTGACTCAGTGAGTCAGGGATCAACCTAAATATAGCGAGTGATTCAAAATAGATGTTAAGGCGATTAGTTTTTAAACCGTAAGTGATCGAAACGTACTTCCAATTAGAAAAGTTCGTAAAATTAAGAGTAGCTTTCAGATATGGCATTTTTTAACTGGGGGTTGTGTACATATTAAAATACTAAATTTAATTGTTATACGGTCTCTCCTTTCCTACCCTTTATATTTAGAAGAATGTTGCTCTTTGCCTAAGAAAATTAATTAAACAAATCCCGTGTCTCTACGTGGAATAGTTTCCGAGTTATATCAATTTGAAAATTTTGTCACTTGTCGCCAAGCAGTAAAGGGATGTCCCCAAAATGAGAAAAATGTAATTACTTTTCAAATGACGTTAGTTTATGTTAGCTTTCACTCTACAGATGGGCGAATTCTGGAGATTAATTCAGCCAGAATTCTTCTTGAAATGTATGCTTGGCAATTTCTAATGAAAGTAACGGCAGTGGTTCTTTTCACTAATTTATTGTCTTTTTGGTGACCCTGTAAATAAACTAAAAAATGTATTTAGTCGTAAATATAATGAAATATGTTTATTCGATCGCTCTCAGAAAAGTTTCATGCAGTAACATCGGCCACTTCAAGTAAACTAAACCTGTTCATTTCACGATTTTGAACACATTTAACTGTCAACAATGGGATCGTTATTTAACTTTTCTCAGCTCACAGTTGGTCCCCCAAAGTAAAGATTTTTTTTTCGCTTGAAAACCGACGCCAGCACAGCAGGTAAAGTGGTGTAAGTCATCAGTTTTTAAAAATAAATTTTTTGCTAACTATTTCACTTAGGGACACCGGATTTGTTTTATTATTTTTCTTAGGCAAAGAGCAATATTCTTCTAAATATAAAGGGTAGGAAAGGAGGGGCCGTATAAAAATTAAATTCCTTATTTTGGTATGTATACAACCCCCAGTAAAAAAATCTGAAAGCCACACTTAATTTGACGAACTTTTTTAATTGGAAGCATGTTTGTTATCACTTACGGTTTAAAAAATAATAGCCTTAACATCTGTTTTGAATCACCCGCTATACGAAGGAAGTCATGGGGCGTCGAAATCAGATTTTTCTTGTCTCACCGACATGTGCGAGATAGGAGGAGGTGCTACCGTAATGATTTCTCTAATTTTCTTTCATGTTTCAGAATGGCGGTCGCAGTATGAGAAAGTGGACGGGAGCGTTTTCACAAATATTGGAAAATACGACTACTACTCCGTCATGCATTACCCAATGACCGCACCAGGAACCGGCAAGTCCGCTTTCGAAATCCGTGATAGCGGGATCGACACGAGCAAGATTGGTCAACGCGACGGTCTGACTGACTGGGATGTCTACAAAATCAACATATTGTACAATTGAATCAGCTGAACTCTGCGAAAGTTCGATTGATTCAATAATTATTTATAGTAAATAATTTGGAAGGAGTGACTCTCGTTGTGTTTTTGTTTGTTCGTAGTTATTTACTTTCACACTGAATTTCCCATTGAACCCTTAACAGCATAGTGATGGATGTTTCCATCTTATGTTTAAAACATGTTCACTGCCGAAATAGAGTTCGAGCCAAATTTCTGATGTCGAACTTACACACTCCAAAACAAGTATTCGAATAAGAGATAAATTTCCTACGTTGGTTTCATATACTAAAAATTATTTATCATAAAATATCAATTAGGCTATGTATAAATGTGGCTTTGCATATTTCTGCCAAATTGTGCGTTTTTCAAAAATGCAATCATTATTCGCAAATCTATAGTTTTTCATAATAAATGCCTTTGGTTGTTTGTGTAACATGTATTTCGGATTTGTATGCTTGGCCTGAGACCCGCTTATAAATCCACGTCAGAAGGACAACACAAGGGGGCGGGTGCCCTCCGTAGGGGTCATTGTAAGGTATCCTAACCCTTACTTACCCTAGTTTCGGAGAAAACCATGGAAAACTCCAAACGGTTAGGTCGAAGGCCTCGCGATGGGATCCGTATCCGGGACCTTCACATTTCATCTGTCTACCATTTTCAGTCACATAACCACTGCGCCATGGTGAGGCGTAGGAAATGTTTCATGTTGTGAATAGTAAAAATATCAGATATTTCATTCAAACTACATGTTTTTCAAAAGATTAAGTAGTTATTCACAAAATTGACATAGGAAATTTAGCTTACACTCGTGAATGTCACATGATTGGCAGCGAACATTTTTAGAATTCATGCAATTAAGTGTTCAGTTAAGAAATATTTATTTTAAAAAATCAGATAGATTATAGATCCATTCCAACGATCAGAGATCACGGAAAGTAGGTTGGTAAAACCGGGGTTATTG
The DNA here is from genome assembly GCA_038373885.1 of Cheiracanthium punctorium. Taxonomy (NCBI): domain Eukaryota; kingdom Metazoa; phylum Arthropoda; class Arachnida; order Araneae; family Cheiracanthiidae; genus Cheiracanthium; species Cheiracanthium punctorium. The sequence continues at coordinate 13,307 of JAWZYV010015698.1, forward strand.
TGATTCTACCGGGCCTGCTTGTGTACTACGATGAGTCATCTAAGAGACCTACGAATGCTCACTTATTGGTTCCAGCACTTAGATACGTCATCTAACGGCCGAATCTAACCAATGAGGAAACGTCCGTAGGCCTCTCTCGGAGTGCACAAGCAGGCAAAGTTGCAAACGTCATCTTCATGTACACCCTTCAAAAAAAGTACTCGAGCAAGAGAGAAATTTCCTACGATGGTTTCGTATATTAAAAATTACTTATCATAGAATATGAATTAGGCTATGTATAAATATGACTTTCCATATTTCTATCAAGTTGTAAGTTTTTCAAAAACTCAATTATTATTTGCAAATCTAAAATAGGAAATTTTTCTCTTGCTCGAATACTTTTTTTGGAGGGTGTACATTTTAATAATCATTTTGGAGGAAGTATTGGAGTATTCGAATAATTTATTAACACAGTTGTATAAACAAGTGCTTGCCTCCTAGAATTTCATCTGCGAATGAAAATGAATTCCTGAATTACTAACTTCAATTAAATGTTTTTCGTGAAAGATCCATCAACGGACTATGGTCGGAAAGGTCACTAATGCCTCAATACTCCTTACAAAATAATTACTAACGTGAAAGCACCAGTCTTATCACCAGACCGTATTTTTAATATGCTTATTTTCAATGGTGTTTTTGGTTTCATTTAATTTTGGGGGTACGACCGATTATCTACACGAGGAATCTACGCCAAAATGGAAATGCCCTCCGTAAGAGACTTTCTAAGAGGTCCTAACCCATATTTACGCGAAGTTTCGGATTAAACCACGGAAAACGAGCGGCTAGGTCGACAAACGCGACATGGGTTTGAACCCCGCACCTTCCATCTCGCCAGTTGAGAGAGCTATGCACTCGGCCACTGCTTGGACAGTGTGCATGATTGTTTCCGTCAACTTTCGAGTCATTGAACAGTTGTGGCACTGCTTAGTGGAAAGCCCATCCACCACGGCAAGTTCGCTCCACATTAGATGGGAAAAAACAGTTTTTTAATTGTCTTTGGGTCGAAAACCGCATAAAATGCAACAAAGAAAACGCCTGTTGATTGTCGATAGAATTGCGCAAGACATGTTCAATATGATGTACACAATTTTCCGCCACAAGTTAAAAACGATAAACAGAATGTTCCACAACAGACCAGAGTGTTTCAGTGGTCACGTTGTGAATGTGTTGCATAATCCATGACTTCAATTCAGCTAAATTTGCAATCGGGACATTGAACACAACATTTTAAGCTAACTCCGCAACCAGAAATCACAAGGATCGAGGTCCGGAGATCTTGAAGGCCAGGCTGTTGGGAAATATCGGCTGAAAATTCTATCATTTTCAAAATTTTTATTGATCAATTGCATAACTGATTTTACAGTTATGCGGAGGAGTGCCATCTTGTATGAAAACGATTCTGACCAAGTATGCACGCTGTTGACGTGTTGAAATGACTTGGTTATGCAGTCTCTCATAACATGTACCATTTATGGTGCAAGTAACGCGATCCGCAGGACACATCTCCTCGAAAAAAATGGCCCTACACTAAACGCCGCCACCACTCCGTACCGCACAGTTACCTTTGGAGGCACTGGAGCATTGGATTATCTGTTGACCATATTGCTAATCGAATGATAATTCTATTTTTTTATAAATCATGTTAATTAATTAATTCCGTTAAATTAATGATGGATTTTACGTTCACCGTATCTCGCAATTGTGTGTGTTGTCAAAGCCTTCGAAATACAGAGGATGTTCACACATTTTTGTACCGATTTTGATTTTCTCCATGAATTTAAATATTAATTTAAAAATAAAACTGTGATTGGCATCAAATTGTAATAAGGCTTATTTATCGTCTGCAGCATTAAAAATATTCTATACTTTAAAATGTCGCTGAAAAATAAACAATGGATCGAAGGCTATATTTTCGCGCTATCCGAAGAGAAATACTCTAATTCTGTTATTAAAAAAAGATGTCAAAATCATGGTTTTAATATTTCTACACGTAAAATTATTTACATAATTAATATGAAAGGAAAGAAACGTCAAAGTTTATATTTCACTGGGGAAAAGGCAGAAAATGCATACCCAACAAAGGTACGTACACCTCTAATAAAATCTAAAGTCACTTCTCATGTTTAGTTTTAAAGGAAAATCCAACTACCCAAAGAACTATCGCAAAATCTTTAAATATATCTGTAGGAATTGTGAACAAAATCATAAAATACGATTTAAAGTTAATCAAAGAAAAAAAAAAAAAAAAAAAAAAAAACACGATGTTCATCGCCTAACGCCGAAACAGGTATCTCAGCGTACGACTATGTGCAGATTGTTGTATGAAAATTATTTGTCGGGTGAAAAATGGAAATATGTAGTTACAATTGATGAAGCTTGGATACATTTATCCAACTGCAATAGAAAAAGATCGATTTACTACCGCAAAAGGGGAGAAAAAGTCTTAACAAGTTGGTTTACAGAAAGCAAGGAAAGATTTTCTAAAGGTTTTATTGTACTGGATTTTCTTATAACGGAAAACTTACAATAAGTAAAGCAGAAAAAAATGTCAAAATTAATTCGAATTACTATCAGAAGTATGTTTTAACACTTAGTTTTAAAGAAGAAATTCCATCCCTTTATCCAAACAATCTTCACTGTGTTGAGTTCCATCAGGATAAAGCTCCAAGCCATACCTTTAAATCTACCGCTCTTTTTTTGATAAAATGAGAAATAAAAAGTCCCCTGACGTGTCTCCTATGGATTGCTGTGCATTTGGATAAAAAAAAGCTCTTTATAAGCAGCATCCCAAAACATTGGGTGAACTCTGAAGACTGTGAAGGAGGAGTGGAACAATATACGCCTTGATGTCTTAAGAAAAGGACTTTTATCTTGGAAATATAGATGTAATATGATAATTCAAAGTAAGGGCTATGAGACTGAACACATTAGAAAATAAAATTCTTATATTTATTTCTATAGATATCTCAAAATCTCAATAACAAAATACCTCAATAGCAAATATCTCAATAGCAAAATCGTTACAAATATGTGTGAACACCCTCTGTAGAAATAGGATTCGTCTATCCACAAAATGTTTCACGGCCATTCATTTCCCACTTTCATGCGAGCAAGAAATTTTAGAGCAAAAGTGTGTCGTACTGGCAGGTCATGAGCAAGCAAATCTGGAGCATGGGTAATTTTGCATGAACAGCAATGCAAGATATTGGGAAAAATTTTATGCAACGAGCTCAAATGTCATGGACCGTAATGCCGGTCCATGACATTTCGGTTCCTTTGTCGTTTTGGTACCTTTCCATTTCGATTCGTCTCTTTTGATACAGATGTTCCATTCCATTTCTTAATTTTTTACGTTCCGAACATGTACCATGTAAAGAAAGTATTGTAATCATGAAAAAAATTCGACTTCGATATTTTAGTGTAATTACACGTTTTGAGGTCTTCTGAATTCATTTATCCTGTTTTTACGAGATGTGTGTGTGTGTGTGTGTGTGTGTGTGTGTGTGTGTGTGTGTGTACGATAGCTACTAAACGGGACATTCGATTGAGCTCAAATTAGATATATGTTATAAACCACCGTCGCACGACCGGTATTGATTTTAGTGTGTATAGGACGTATAGTTTTCCTACAGGGCTACGGCAAAGATTTCGTTTACATGATGGCCTATGTGGAGAAATTCTTAAAAGTGCGCAAGCGTTTAAACGGTGCATTCGATTGAGCCTTAATTTGTTATATATGTTTGAATTATTCATGGATTATAATTTATTTAAATGCTTGGTAATGATCTTAATCGTAAGTGTTCGGAAAGTCGAGTGGAGTCACTCCAGGTTTTTTCTTATTACAGTGGGCATGTATTAATGGCCCTAAATTTGTAAAATAATTTTGTGTTTATGTATTAATGTTGATGACGCGACGTGATGTTTTAAATTACAATATGTAACATCTTCTTTTCCCGTTGTTTAATTATATTTCCATACATTAAAATATGATTTCATGCAATTATACATTATTGTAAAGTTTGGTAAACAGATAAATAAATTTAAGAAAAGAAATGGATTGCTGTGCTAACTACCGCCACGCGGTGCAATTTGGAAATTTCTTTCAAATAATTCCCATCTTGAAAATAAGGAAATATTTGAAAAGTGCCTAAAAATGTTTGGCAGTCAAAAATCATTTATAATAATCATTTATTATAATAATAATAATAATAATAATAATAATAATAAAAGAAGAAATGATCATCATAATTACACTGAAATTAATGTTTTGTATAATCGATAATACGCGATTGTAAGTTGAGGAATTAAAATTAATCCTATTAACGTTGCAAACAACAAATTAAATTCATAGCACCAGGTTACCGAGGCATGCTCAGAATCTAAAGACTCCTTAAGTGTAAAATAATGAATACGTAAATGCCTTGGCACGTATCAATAATCTTCATGGTTGCCAAAGATTTTCATCGCTGTCGGATCACCCATACATTATCAGGTAAGCTTCGGTCGGCATTCAATGTTACAATGGCATATACTTTGTTTTGAAGAGGGATGATAAATATTCGATGGTCGGTGCCATCAGAGTTGAGCAAAAAGTAGTTTAACGTAAGGTGCCTCCTTTCCTTCTGTAGTAGATCAGCGAGGGTATCAGCGAAGATCTTGGGCGATGCATTCACTAACAGCGTCTTCATTACTTCAGAAATATATCTGTCCATATTGAGGACGTTCAAATTCAGCATCAAGAATTTGAGTTGGTTGAACTGTCAGATGAATGAGTTTATAAAAAAAAATTCATCAAGTCTGTTATACACTGTTCGCAACGTAGCAGTACACACCAAAATCGTTAATAGTTTCACTCGTCATATACTGTGAACAAAGCCATTGTAAAGTATGCTTTCAAATTTCGAATTCTTTGAAAGTGGGTGACATCGAAGAAACAACCACACCAATTCATTAGGAAAATTCGGAATGTCCTACATCAATCTTACAGTCCCCAAAATGGTTTCGGTTAATTTTTGTTTTTACTCTTCAGAAAAATGCAAAGCTCCAGGGTGAATGCAATCCATGTTAAAAAGTTTTAAACTATGATAATAAGTACCCACATTTGTGGCAGCTTTGTAGATACTTAGACTGTTTACCCGAAGTATTTGTCGACGTCTAGCTGTTCCATGTCGTTCTCCTTCCAAATACTAATCATCTGTTTCATCTGCTTGTGTTTGAACTGCACGTTCACACATTTGGGCTAAGTGCTGCTGTCGGTGATCATATGTTTCCACAGCTCGTTTTTGAGCTACACTTCCATGCATTTACGTCTTTATAATACATCTATGATGATAATTCTTTACGATTGAAATTGTAAATTTCTCTATAGTGCTTCAATTCAAACATAAAATACTTATTTTTTCTAATTCAAAGAAAATACATCATGCATAAACAAATTCTACAAACGTAAATTCAATCTTATAGATACATAAATATAGATGCCATAAAAGTATAATCTTACATAAATATGCTTTAAACATAATTTTATTTTATAAACTCACGCTTAAGAAAATAAAAAGTGTAACGCAATTTAAATTATTAGTACAAAAGGACACTTCGAAATCATGAAATCAAAAACAGAATAGATCAAAAATATTCTTTTATAATAACCCTAACAACTACTTAAACGTTGACAATAATAAACAAACGGATGGACTGAAGAAAATGGACTTCTAACCTCAAATAAATCAAAAATACATCGCTCCTATATAGTTACGCTGATCCCTGACTCTGTCACAATTAAAGTTCAACCACTCAGAATAAAACTTTTACCATCATTAATCCAAACAGATTTAAAATGTATTGTCTAATAACTTGGTGCGATCAGCCTGAAAATTATCATAATTTGTAAAAAAAAAAAAAAAAAATCTGATAATTGCAAGTGACATTGACGTTACATTGAAGTCACGGTTATCAGGTTTTGGAAGAAAAATTACGATTCCAATTCGCTTAAGATAGCTTTTCTAAATTACTACTCAGTTTAACTTTTTTTCAAAAATAAAACGGTTTTCTATGCATTAAGCATGGATATAGGAGAGGATGTTGATAGCAAACGAAATGTTTCGAATACGAAATGTTTCTGCAGATTATACAATTCGAATTTCGATGTATAATAAAAATTGAAAATGAAGTTATTTGATTTTAAGTGGGTAAATATTAAATATTCTGAGTGTAGACATTCTATCGCCCGCTGTAATTGTCTCCACAAAGGGCTTTATCCTTTAGTTTAATGATAGTACACAACACAAAACAACACAGTCTAATCCACGTCTAAATAAGAATTGAAAATTTATTAGAAAAAATCTTAGTAACCAGATTTCAGCCTCCCAATTTACTGCTTCCACATATGGACAACTCCCAGCCTGCGGCCGGATGGGGCCCGCCATGGCTTTTGGTTCAGCCCTCAGAACAAGTCAAAACCCTGTATAAAACCTATATAAAACATTCAAACTTCCATATAAATCCGAATTATACGGCCCGCGATTTCGCTAACATCCTGAAGTCAGGCCCAGGAGGCCACTACCGTAAAGTTCTGCCCGCAACTTTTAAAAGGTTGTCCATACGATGATAAAATAAATGAGTTGAAATCATCAACTGCAGTGAATGAAAACTAAACTGATGTCTGATCATCTGCAAAATTAATTTGAATTTCGGCTGCGAGCCCAATTTAGGAATCGATCGTATCATTTTTTCATCGGAGTTTCGAACATCGTTTCATTATAAACGGTCGACCCATTAAAAAAAAAAATCGTCAGGGTAACTACATTTAAATATTTATCGTCAACTTGGCGGAATAAGGCAGTTAAAACAGAATTCAACCTAGTGCCGTTATTTAAAAAAACAAAATGGAATTTTCATGTTACGTCACAGTATCTTTTTTCTTACTGTGAATGAGTGAAAAGGGTGTCATTTTCATTTAAATTATTCGGCTAAGCTGAAACTTTTATGCACTTTTGAAATTCGCATCATATGGATCAATAAAATACATGAAAAATATTTATTGTTTTAGTATATACGCGAAAATACATTTAGCTTTACGTTAGTTACAAAAGGATAATTGTAATAAATTCAGGCAATTTTTCACATAAGATTTACGAATAGTTTTGTATTAATAACTATGAATTAAGAATAATTAAATTATTTACGTATATTACATCAAGATGCTTGCGGGGATGGCAATGAAGACTCTTTTATCTTTTTCTTTCGCTGGTTACCGGGACGATATTTTGAAATAAAAATAACTTTTTAATTCTAAACAAATTTATGTAGCTGAATGGTGTAACATATCTAGTTACTAAAATATTTATTTGTCTGTGTACTGAATATCAAGTTCCATTTATTTTATTTCTTTGCGAAATTAATTTTTACTATTATATATCGATGGCGTGTATTTTTTAATGCGCCCCAAACTTATTTGAGCGTCAATTTTAGGAAGATTGCATCAAGTGTGTTTTTCAAACTCTCAATAGATGGCGCTACCGTCCAAAAATTTTAAATTTTAAATTTCGAGCGTTTTAGAGTTTTTTCAATCAATTGACCTAGCTCAATGGTTTCAGGGGCCCAAAAAAACCCCAGGTACGAAATTTAAAAAGAATCCTTAGAGCAGTTTTCGAGTTCGTTCGGACATACACACACACCCACACAAACACAAACATTCCTCGTTTAATATAAGAGCGGATTAACTTTACTGGACAAAACGGCGCGACCAATTCGAGAAGAGGCCGAAATGACAGGACCGAGATGGCGAATGCAGTGGCCACACCTTCTACTGACGTGAACGCAAATGATTTCCTCCCTCTGACAGATCACTTTAAAAAACCTGCATCTTCGAATTTCTTAATGATTTTCTTCAGAACATAGGCATACATCGGACCACCAGGCCTATTTTTTCATAACTTTTAATGACCGGAATTTATCTACAGCTTCTAGCGCACACTCTCTGTTCAATCTCTGTTCAATCTTGAGAATAAGTTCAATCGTTTAATGGAGAGACTCACGACAAGCTGAACTAATGCAATGCATTATCAGATTTTTCTATTTATTATCAGACTTTATTACATACCGGGTGTCTCAAAAATAACTGATGGATTTTGAAAGTCAAAAAATAAAAGGACGGAATGTGATCATATTAATTATGAAAATTAGGAAAATTTTTTAGAGTGTAGTAAGTTTGAATCAAGCTTGCTGTGTCAAGCTTAATGCAAGTTTGGGAAGTGTAAACTTGAACACTTGATGTGGACTTGCATTAAGCTTGCACGCTTGAAATATCAAGCTTAATGCAAGTTTATTGGATTGATAACTCAAGCTTACTGCAGGATTGATGCAAATTTGCTGTGCTGTCTGAGTCGTTGATGTGATCTTTTGTAAACACACCTTTTTGTTTATGGATCTCTATTCTTATCTTCAGAAAATGTAGTATTTCCCCTTTTTTCCGAACAATAGATAACTCAAGGGAGAGAAATGCACTGTCGAAAGGGGGGAAGTGAACTTCTGGGACAGTTGTAGTCCCGCAAGCCGGCTGTCTAAACCACTCCACGGGACAACTGCTGTCCCTGTCATTTAATATGAAATCTAGATTTTATATGTGAAATCGACTTAAGAAAGTTGGCTTCTACTCTAACCTAGCAGAGATAAATACGTGGACTGTTATAAACGAGCTACTGGCCGTTAGTGCCTAAGTTCTAGAAGGAATAAAGTTGTGTTTCATCCTGATAAGTGTTCTCTTTACTAGAACTTTCTACACCAACTGGACTTTAGAACGACGAACTCAGGAAACAAACCGAACTCAGGAACAATATCATCAGTTAAAATTATGCTCATCTTCAGTTCAATAGTCTTCGTTTTCATAATTTGTAATCTGTGGTCAATTTTCTGATTTCTTCTTTATAATCTAACTTATTCCATCGCTGCCTCCGATTTCATGTTGAGGCTGCCCGAAAACCCGTTTTTCCTACTAAACTTCATACACGGGCAAAGTTTCGCCTCTTAGCCTCTTCCGCACTAGTTTCTGGCCCATAATCAATGTTGCCAACTCTGGTGGAAACAAAGTGGCTGAAAAAGTGGTCAGAAATGGCTAAAAATGTGTGTTTTCAAGCTGATAAAAGAATTAATTATTCATTAAGGGCAGGGTTGCCAATTTGGCTACTTTGTGGCTAGATCTGTCTATTTTTGTGGCTGAATCTGCCAATTTAGCCACTTTGTGGCTAGATTTTGGCAAACTGGCAATACCGAAGTGTTTTGTAAATCGGAAATAAAAGTCCAAATGTCTCGAAAAACACTTGCAGACAAGCATATTTCAGCAGCACAAGCACTTAAAAGTAAACACCAAAGAATGATTTTTTTCTCAGCTTCAAAAGTTTTTAGCCGTCCCTGGCTACTTTTAACTTTGATTTCAGCCACCTTTTCTCAGGCAATGTTGACAATACTGATAAGGGACAGAAACTAGCACCGCAGCGGCGAACCTTTGCTCGTACGCAAAAACAGAGCTTATCGGGCAGCGGCATTTGAAGAGATGGGATCGTAGGCAGCCATGGTTTGGCGGAAATGACCGCCGGGATAATACGTAAGTACCGTTTTGCATACCAAGAAGAAAATTGTGAAGTCACTGGGAATTAAAGGAGCTCGCAATAACAACAATACTTTAAACATTAATTAAACTTCCCAAAAATCGTTCTAAATATGTATAAACACAGAATTTCTATCGTTGAGGTTTATTTTATGATATACATAAGTATTGAAAAAATTAATTTAAAAGTTTTTTTTCCACTTGGTGCTGGAGGAACAAGCTTAATTTTATTTAACTGTTATAACCATGGAGTTAGAGGAGAAAAGAGTCGACACGCCTATGAAAATCCTAGCTGAAAAGCAGACCAGAAAATTATAGTTCTAACTTTGCCGGTAGATAGCGTATACCCTCCAAAAATAGTATTCGAGTAAGAGATAAATTTCTTACGTTGGTGTCGTATATTAAAAATTATTTATCATAGATTATGAATTGGGCTATGTACAGATATGACTTTCCATATTTCTGTCAAGTTGTGCGTTTTTCAAAAACTCAATTATTATTCGCAAATCTAAAATATGAAATTTATCTCTTACTCGAATACTTTTTACTTGTACGTAGTATAATGTTGCGGAATTACTCTGCTACTCCTGGGGTTCGTCGTTCTAAAGTCCTGTTGGTGTAAAAAGTTCAAGTAAAAAGTCACTTGTCAGGATGGAACACAAACTTTATTTCTTCTAGAACTTCGTAGAACAATCAGCTGTACACAATTCACAAGCACAATCTAGCAGTAACGTGCTTTTAACAATCCGCTTGGATCAGAAGCTCTCACAAATGCTGTATTTCTCACACAAAATAAGTCACTTTCACAGGCAAAAATTCCATGGAAATATTCAAGGGATATAGTACACAATCCCTTAAGACACAGCAATGAAGAATTTACACACAGCACTTTAAAAACAGCTTCAAAAAGCAAGCTAAAACACAGCTTCTATAGCACTATCAGTTCACACAAAACAAGCGTACTCAGAGCTCTTCACACATTGAATGTTAAACTCGCAACTGACTGGCTTCGGGGCGATGCCCGCTTCTATAAATAGCCGACGCAGGAGGTACAAGAGGTTTCCAGAAAAGTCAATTTCTCGAGGGTTCTACATAAAGCGTGAATTTTGATTACGTCATAGAAGAGAAATGTTAGGTTATTATGCGTTTTTAATGCAGGAAAAACAACTTCCAGGCCCCATTGGGAAAATCGCGCCAAATCGCGCCAAAAAGTCGCCAAGCTTGGCGACTTTTGGCGAAATATCGCCAAATTTGGCGCCAAAAATAAGTCCTCAAAAGTGAAGAGATCTAAGCTCTAGGACTAATATTTCTCGAGTTTTCTAGAAATCCCATATACTTGAATGGGAAACCGAAACCTCCGTATCTCCGGTTCTAATTGGCCGATTTTGATGCAACAAAAAGCAAAATTTATCTATTTGAAGCGTAGAATACGAATTTTAAACCATTTTAAGCCCCAGAGCAGCGAGTTGCCCCGAAAATTCGTAACATTAAACCTCCTTCCCAAGGACTGCACGTCCCGGGCAGTACAATCCCTAGTTAGGAGGTCACACAGGTACCTACACTGTATAACACTTAACAAGATCTTAACAACACAATTCAAGCAAGTAATCAATAGCACAATAAGCAAATACACATTCATAAATAATCAACATAATAAATAATTACACTGTAATAAATAATCAATGTAATAACAAATACACATTAATAAAATCCAATATATTACAAATATGTACACTAAACATGGCGTAAGTGGTGAGAGAAAGAGAGTTGAAGAAAGAGGAAGAGAAGAGAAAGACAGGAAAGGAATGAGAGATGAAAGAAAAGAGGAATTACGCCATAGTGACCATGGTCTGAGCTAATTACAACCGCGGTAGATGGCTAGCCGATCGTAATGTACAACTCTTGGCTTCGAGTTTGGTGACTTACGAATCCGTACGATGACGTCATTCAGCCGGTTTAGGACTGTGTAAGGGCCGTCCCACGGCGATTGCAGCTTGGGAGACAGGCCTTTCCGTCGAGTAGGATTCCATAGCCAAACTTTGTCACCTGCGTTGAACTCGTGTCCCGTAGCCTTCGTGTCGTAGCGAGTCTTCATCTTTTCCGTGCTCAGGTTGATCCGCTCCCGAGCAAAATGATGCACATCTTCAAACCGTGCCCGAAGGTTTTCTACGTACTCCTCTGGCGATGAAGGCGCATCTGGAGGGCGGCCGAACACTAGATCGGCGGGAAGACGAAGATCTCTGCCGAACAGCATCTGGGAAGGTGTGAAGCTGGTAGTCTCATGGACGGCACTCCTATAGGCCAGCAGGAACAGGGGGAGTTTTTTGTCCCAGTCCTCTTGATTCCTAGATACCAGGAGCGAGAGGTTGTTCAAAATTGTACGATTGAACCTCTCCACCATGCCGTCGGATTGTGGGTGTAAAGGCGTAGTCTGGGTTTTGTCCATTCCGAGAAGTTGGCATAGTCCTTTAAAGATTGCAGAGGTAAAGTTCGTTCCTTGGTCGGAATGAAGTTGCAGAGGGGTTCCATATCTGGAAATCCATTCTTGCACCAGTACCTCTGCTACGGTCGTAGCTTCTTGATCGGGAATAGGAAACGCTTCGGGCCATTTAGAAAAGTAGTCAATGACAACTAGGATGTATTTGATGCCATCCGAAGTTCGCGGAAGAGGTCCCAGGATGTCGAGGGCAATCCTCTCAAAAGGCGCTCCTACATTATAACGATGTAGTCTTCCACGGCTTCGTTTCTTCGGGCCTTTACGGGCGGCACAGGCGTCACAAGCTTGACACCACTTTTCGACGTCGCCTCGAGCCCTAACCCAGTAGAAGCGCTCGCGAACTTTCTGCAGGGTCTTCATTACGCCAAAATGGCCTCCAGTTAAGCCATTATGAAGTTCTAGAACCTTCGGAATCCTCGAACGAGGGAGTACTAACTGCCATCGGAGCATCTTGCCGTCGTCCGACTCCCATTTACGATACAGGACTCCATTCCTCAGGCGAAGCGAATCCCATAAAGCCCAGTACTGTTTTGTTGCCGGACTGTAAGATGATATTTCTTGCCAACTGGGCTTAGCGCTGGATTTTTCCATAAATTCTACAATAGGTTTGATGTCGCTGTCTGCTAATTGGTCCGCCCGAACATTTTCGTCACTCCAGGGATTTTGAGATGATGCCGATGATGTAACTTGGCGGACAACGGGATGTTTCAGATGGTAATTTTTCTCTGCCCTGGAGCAATAGCGACAACTGTCTATGCAGGGCCTTCTCGACAAAGTATCTGCATTTCCATGAGATGACCCTTTCCGATGACGTATCTCGATGTCATATTCTTGCAATCGCTGTATCCACCTGGCTATTTGGCCCTCTGGATTCCTGAAATTTAGAAGCCAGGTTAAAGAGGCATGGTCCGTTCGGAGGAGGAACTTTCGGCCGTACAGGTAATGATGGAAGTGCTCCACGGCTTTAATGATAGCAAGAAGTTCCATTCTCGTAACACAATAGTTACGTTCTGCCTTTGAAAGGCATTTGCTCCAGTAAGCAATGACGTGTTCTTGGCCATCTATCTCCTGGGACAAAACTGCTCCAACACTCTCCTTACTTCCGTCTGTGTCCAGGATAAATGGCTTGTCAGGGTGAGGATACGACAGGATCGGCGAAGATGTTAAAGCCGTCTTCAGTTCGTTGAATGCGTCCTCACATTCCTCAGTCCATAGAAATTTCTGTCCAGTCTCGGTCAATTTGTGAAGAGGTCTTGCAATTTGTGAAAAGCCCTTCACGAATTTTCGATAGTAAGTACACAGGCCGAGGAAACTTCTTAAGTCATGGATATTCTCGGGACGACTCCAGTTCTGGACTGCGGACGTCTTTTCGGGATCGGTTCGGACTCCGTGGGCGGATATTATGTGCCCGAGGTAACGTACTTCCCAACGGAACAAATTGCACTTCGATGGACTCAGTTTCAAGTTCGCCTCCTTTAATTTCTGCAGCACCTTTCGGATGTTCTCTAGATGCTCTTCGAAAGTCCTTCCGACGATGATGATATCGTCCAAATAAACGAGACATGCTTCGTAGGAAAGTCCTCTCAACACTGTCTCCATTAGTCGCTCGAATGTAGCAGGTGCGTTGCAGAGTCCAAAAGGCATAACTTTGAACTGCCATAATCCTTGTCCCGTGGTGAACGCAGTCTTTTCACGGTCGTCGGGATGAATTTCCACTTGCCAGTAACCACTTTTCAGATCCAGAGTGGAAAACCATTCGTTTCCCGATAAAGTGTCCAAAGTGTCGTCTATCCTGGGAAGAGGGTAGCTGTCTTTCTTGGTAATGTCATTTAGACGTCTGTAGTCAACACAGAACCGGGTGGAACCATCCTTCTTTCGGACCAAAACAATTGGCGAGGCCCAAGGACTAGTGGATGGCTCGATGACGTCATCACGCTGCATCTCCTCTAAAAGTCTGCTCACCTCTTCTTGCTTAGCAAACGGCAGCCGCCTAGGATGTTGCTTGATGGGAGAATGGCTGCCTGTATCTATCCTATGTTGAGTTAAGCTCGTACGGCCAAAGTCACCCGAAGTACGGGAGAAGAGGTCTTCAAATTCGGCTATTACTTTCTCCGCAGCGCTTCTCTGTTCTGCCGTTAACTCCACGTCTTGTATTAATTCCTTCAGAAGGCACTCGGAAGATTTAGCTGTCGTTTGGCTGATGTTCTTATTAATGCAGGTAACAGGAGTGCATGTCGCCAACACTTCATTTTGCTTTATCACCTTCGACTTGTCCATCACATTTACTACTCTAACTGGAATTTCTGTTCTCGACAAGTCCACAAGTGTTGCTCCTACAAGTACTCCTCTGACGGAATCACTATTGTTTGGGTGTTCGATTAATCCAAAGCGGAATTTATTGTTTTCTTTTACTGTTCCAGAAATTATTGAATCAGTTCTTGGAGGTAGAGTGATATCAGTCTGGGCTATTATTTGCTGAACAGGTAAAATAGTTTCATTTTTAATATCGAACGCAGCTATTTCTTCTGAGTCTGAACGAAGCTCATTATTCTTAAAGTCCAAGTTAAATTTGTGCGATTTTAAAAAGTCGAGTCCGAGAATAAAAGAGTCTGTAATATTGGCGACATATACCACATGGTCGTATCTGGCATTTCCAAACGTGATTTCTACTTGCGCTTTTCCGCCCACTTCGATCTTGTCACCTGTCACAGTCTGGAGGGTCAGCGAGGGCGGAGTCCAGATAATCTTCAAGTTCAATTTCTTGGCCTGATCCGTCCTTATGATGGTTACGTTTGCTCCAGTATCAATCACCATGTGGCATGGGGAACCATTAACGTATCCCAGTACGAATAGTCCATCACTGCCGCCCAGTGGCGTAGCCAAGGGGGGGGTTTGGGGGGTCCAGACCCCCCCCCGAAATGAAAGAGACAGACAGAGGAAAAAGGAGCTTATCCCTATTTTCTTAAATGGTATATATACTGTGAAACTTCTCAGTGATAAGTTACTCTCTAGTCTCTAGTGGGAAAAACCAGTACACACCATATACAGGGCAATCAGTTACCTGCACTGTCATTTGTTGTATTATGATGTTTTGAGGAGCTGGGTGGGCACTAGTCATCATAGAAAGAAACCCAAATAAATTTGACGACAACTTTTTCTTTCCGCTTTTAAGAATGAAATAATCTTTTCACCCCTCCCTCCCTGCGGAATACAGTTTTGAAACCAGAAGGTCAAAAGCCGCGGGAAAAGGAACCGCTTAGCTTATTGGAACAAAAATGATTCCGGTTTTCACCTAGACTAAACTAAAGCTCAAACTATAAACCAGACATCCAGGAGCCTTCGAATAGACTAGACATTGTCCACTCACAGATCATTTCCTGATCTTACAAAAGAGTTATAAGATTAATGGCATCTCCAGGGCATGCTGGGATGCAATCTCAGTTTTAAGCATCTGTATATTCTTTGATCTGTATGGGATAGGATCCACACAACAAAATCTGAATGCCTGTTAACAAATATGTTACAAGACCCACCGTACGCTGGTCGCTGGTGTCGTGTATGCTTGAGTATGTTGCTATAGCGAAAATAATGTATGCTATCAGCGAAACTAATTATTTGAGAACAACTGCATGTGTTCTGCCGAGGAATGAAACTTTTGCTACGAGACAGTAGAATTCGGCATAGAGGTTGAACTCCGTGTGCTTTGAGACGAACTTCTTTTTATAGAATTTTTACATTCTTGCTGTCGAGAGAATTCAACATCACACAAAAGAAGACTAAGGTAAGTTTCTTTATGTATTTATTTAATTATTTTTTACTTATTTGTTCTTATTTATTTATTTTTTTGTATGAAATACCAATAATTAAAATAATCATACGGACAATTGAGGCTACACCATGAGTTAAAATTTAATAAATTTTATCTATGTCAAAAAATCTTAATTGAGGATTGTCCACATTTATATCTTCATTCTTTATTATTTTATATTTGTACTAGTAGTTTATTTTACATCAAATGTCACTTATTTCCTTTGCTTACCAAAATAGAGAAGAATTCACAAGCATTATGTAAGTTTCTTTATATTTTCTGTTGTATTTTTTAATTTCTAGTGTCAAAACTCATTTTTTAATACAAACTCCCCCCCCCGCTCATCTTAACTACATGATATTCGAAGGAAAAATTTTGGACCCCCCCCGAAAGAAAATCCTGGCTACGCCACTGCTGCCGCCATTCACTGATGAAATCTGTAAGACTTTCAAACGGGGCTTTTGAATATCCCTCAGCCTCTGTTCCTGACAGTCGTCTCTTTTCTGTCTTCCTTCATGGGCTTCTCTGGTGCATTGATAACTGCGATCTTTACGACGAGAGTTCTTTTGTGCGTCGCAGTATTTTCGTAAATGCCCCTCGCTGTTGCACCTCCAACATTTCACTTTTCTTGGCTCTGACTGTTCTTGTCGTTCCACCAGATTTTCCAGGGTCTTTAATTTATTCTCTAATCTCTCCATTTCTCCATCCGTAGGCTCCTGGGATGACACAGCTCTAACATTATGCCGCTCTTTTCTTACGGCCAGCTGAGCTGCCTCTAGCTTCATGGCGAATACGAGGGCAGACCTGAGATCTTTATAATCCGCCAAGATCAATGCTTTCTGAATTTCAGAGTCCACGAGGCCTTCAATAAAATGTTGCACTGCAACTTCTTCTCGAACATTATCAGGATAACTGCCATAGGCTAGATGACACAGCCTATCTATGTCGGAAGCCAGCTCTTGGAGGGTCTCGCCAGGTCTCTGTATCCTTGACTTAAGTTGGATTCTACTATATTCTTTCTGGCACTTCTCTCCGAATTTCATCTCCAAGGCACTGGCAAGGGCGTCAAAATCTCCTATCTTCGTCGCTCCGATAGTTTGCAATACATTAATTGCATCTCCGCTAAGGGAAGCGGCCAGTTGATTAGCTTTCTCGGACTCGCTCCAACCATTTTTGTCTAGTCAAAACCATAAACTGGAAAATTAAAGTCTTTCTTTAGAACCCCGATTCTGACACCAAATGTTGCGGAATTACTCTGCTACTCCTGGGGTTCGTCGTTCTAAAGTCCTGTTGGTGTAAAAAGTTCAAGTAAAAAGTCACTTGTCAGGATGGAACACAAACTTTATTTCTTCTAGAACTTCGTAGAACAATCAGCTGTACACAATTCACAAGCACAATCTAGCAGTAACGTGCTTTTAACAATCCGCTTGGATCAGAAGCTCTCACAAATGCTGTATTTCTCACACAAAATAAGTCACTTTCACAAGCAAAAATTCCGTGGAAATATTCAAGGGATATAGTACACAATCCCTTAAGACACAGCAATGAAGAATTTACACACAGCACTTTAAAAACAGCGTCACAAAGCAAGCTAAAACACAGCTTCTATAGCACTATCAGTTCACACAAAACAAGCGTACTCAGAGCTCTTCACACATTGAATGTTCAACTCGCAACTGACTGGCTTCGGGGCGATGCCCGCTTCTATAAATAGCCGACGCAGGAGGTACAAGAGGTTTCCAGAAAAGTCAATTTCTCGAGGGTTCTACATAAAGCGTGAATTTTGATTACGTCATAGAAGAGAAATGTTAGGTTATTATGCGTTTTTAATGCAGGAAAAACAACTTCCAGGCCCCATTGGGAAAATCGCGCCAAATGACCAAAAAGTCGCCAAACTTGGCGACTTTTGGCGAAATATCGCCAAATTTGGCGCCAAAAATAAGTCCTCAAAAGTGAAGAGATCTAAGCTCTAGGACTAATATTTCTCGAGTTTTCTAGAAATCCCATATACTTGAATGGGAAACTGAAACCTCCGTATCTCCGGTTCTAATTGGCCGATTTTGATGCAACAAAAAGCAAAATTTATCTACTTGAAGCGTAGAATACGAATTTTAAACCATTTTAAGCCCCAGAGCAGCGAGTTGCCCCGAAAATTCGTAACAAAAAAGGAAGTAACGTGATCCCAAAAAATTTGGGGGGCCAAATTTCGACGAAAAAACCGATTTTGACTACCTCTAAATTTAATTTTAAGAATTTTTTCGCATCTCATCGTAAGCTAGCATGCATGATCCTATAAACGCGTCTGCAACTCATTTTGACCAGTGGCGAGTCTATTGTGGTCAGTTTTTCCATGCCGTCTGTACGTACGTACGTATGTATGTAACTCGCATATCTCAAAAACTATTGGTCGTAGAATGTTGAGATTTGATATTTAGGATTGTCCTATGATCTAGTTGTGCACCTCCCCTTTTTGGTCAGAATCGAATGGATAGTTTATGTACAGGACCGCCCAAAAGATTCGAAATACATTACGCTCTATGGGCCGAAATTCTCGCCTAACTCAAAAACTATTAGGCGTAGAATGTCGCAACTTCATATTTAGGATTGTTGTAACATCTAGTTGTGCACCCCCCCTTTCGGATCCATTCAAATGGATAGTTTATCTACAGAACAGCCCAAAAGATTCGAAATACAATATACTCTATGGGCCGAAATTCATCAAAGCGTTTTTTAGAGGTATTGGGTTATTTCAAACGACTCAGAAGTGATATATGCTGTAAAGAGTTAGAAAATGAATTTCTCCATTAAAAAAAAGTGTCTTTACCATTTACAGTTCTGCTACAGGAACACTCAAAAGATTTCCAATACATTACGGTCAATGCAAATTTTAAGGGCATTCATCCATTTCAAGCACAATACCGTCCTATCACATAAGTTAGGTAATGGTCCGACCACGGCCACGTGCCAAAAGTCGCCAAGCTTGGCGACTTTTGGTGTACGTGTGTGCATATTTAACTCTCAAATCTCAAAAATTATTGTGAAATTTCATATATAAGATTGTTGTAACATCTAGTTGTGCATCTCGATTTTTGGTTCCAATCTACTGGAGAGTTTATTTACGGGACCACCGAAAAGAATTTCAGTACTTTAATGTCTATGGACATCTTCAATATAATACAACTGTAGACAGTCATTGTTTGGTACATGCCCAAAGTCTCGCCGTCTGTCCTTGACCTTGGCGAGTTTTGCCGAAATATCACCAAATTTGGCGATAGTCAGTCATTTGGTCCATGCCCAAAGTATCGCCATTTGTCATCGTTCTTGTCGAGTTTTGGCGAAATATCGCCAAATTTGGTGATAATCTGTCATTGTTTGGTCCATGCTTAAAATCTCGCCGAATGTCGTCGACATCGACGAGTTTTGCCGAAATATCGCCAAATTTGGCGCCAAAAATTATTTCGTATTTTGTATAACTCTGAAACTTTAACCCGTAGAAATTTGAACTTTTGTATTTAGAACTTGTAATATCTAACTGTTTTCAATATCTTTTTTGACAGCAATCGACTGGGAATTTATTTACAGAGTGAGCCAAATGACTTTAAATACATTGAGGTGTATGGATGCATTCAATTCATTGAAAGTCTGTGGTCAATGACTACTTTGGCTATCCCCAAAACCTCGCAAACTATCTCAAGTTTGTCGGCTTTTGGTGAAATATCGCCAAATAAAGTGTCAGAAGGAAATCTTTCAAATTGAACGCAGCTTGGCCATATCGAAATATTTGGCTAGAAATCGCTAAACCTTACTATTATTGATATTTTATCTCTTTCAAACAAATAAGTTTAGAGGAAGTGCGTCGAAAATATTTTGGATTTAATAGACGTGCAAGGAAGTCATGTGTTGTACGCATCAGATTTTTTTTTTTTTTTTTTTTAATGGTGTATGTGTGCACAGTGCGGTCACTTTACGTGCTGTAGCATACAAGTCAACCATGGAAGAAGATTATTTTTTAATGAAAATTAAATAATTGGACTAGTTTTCAGTCATAAAATTTCGAATCTTTGTTTTGCTCTTGGTTGTAAAACGGCATAGAAGGGTGAAAGAGCACGAAATGTATCCCGGGGATTGAAGAATCCAAGTTTATTTAAAGCTCCCAACTTAAGCTTTGTTTAATGTTTTTAACATTTAAATTCAACTTATCACATTGTATAATCAAAATTTTCTGTATGAGTAAAAATAATTTTTTCTTATTATTTTTGTAGTAATTAATTAATTGTACCTTTAATGAATAATAATAGTAGTAGTTTGAGTCCACAAATGCCACCATTACTAATGAAAAATATTTAAGAAACATCATCGATAAGGTCAAAGAGAACATTTTTCCAGTGATAAGTTTTTCCACTCTTTTAAGAATATTTAATCTGGAGAAGATTAATAATATTCATTTTATATATAAGAAAATAATATGCTTTTTCACTAAAAAGAAAATAATTTATAAAAATACCATCATTTATAATGTTTAGAAGAGGTTTAAAATCATTGTAGCATATTTGAAAACATTTAAAAATAAAATTTTTCAGTATTTTTTTATTATGATTACACTAGCCGCGTAGCCCGGCGTTGTCCGTGCAATGGAAGAAAAATGCCCATTGACTTGAAATATAGATTGTATGGAAAGAAATGTGAATCCTCCCGCTGCAGCGATAAATAAAGGACATGGGACTTCCCGCTGCAACGAAAAGAAAATGAACATGGCACCTGTTAGCGTACTGAGGTTACCGGAAATTGAACGTGGGTAGGCTGGAATGTGAATCCTCCCGCTCCAGTGATAATAAAGGACAGGTGATTTCCCGCTGCAACGAAAAAATTCAACACAGGGCTTGCTAGTGAACTGAGTTACGGGGAATTTGACGTGGTTAGGCTTCTCCCCTTCTAGCTATCTGAGTTTTAATATGTAGTCTGAAAAAAAATTGAACACAGCACCTGATAGCGTACAGAGATTACCATGAATGGGACGTGGCTAGGCTGGAATGTGAATCCTCCAGCTGCAATGATAAAAAAAGGACATGGAACTTCCCGCTGCAAGAACAACAAAAAAATGAACACGGCACCTGATAGCGTACAGAGGTTACCGGGAATTGGGCATGACTAGGCTTCTCCCCTTCTAGGTGTCTGTATTCAGTCATTTATATCGCTAATACCTACGCAACTGCTAAAAACAAATAGAGTCCAGTCGTCGGTATGAGATTGTAAAGGGGACGGACGGGTGTAAATCCTCCCGCTGCAATGATAAAAAAAAGGACCTGGAACTTCCCGTTGCAATGAAAAAAAGAAAGGAACAGGGAACTTGCCAGCGTACAGAGGTTACACTTTTGTGTTTTTTTAATTTCTGTTGTTAATTATCTAATAATGAAGAGCGTATCAAATATTAGCAACTACAATTAACATAGACATTAAGCTACGATGAATTTTATTATAACCTTCATAACGTAGTCTGATTCTAATAAATTTAAAACTTTATAACTCACTAAAGTCAAGTATTACATGAAATTTAACTCAAAGATTTGTTTTATTTTGTTTTTTGCAAAGAGCACTAAAGAAAATAACTACATTTTAAATACGCAAATATATACACTCAGGTTCACAATCCATTATAAAAGTTACATCCTGCCTGATATCAGAAATTCCGCCAGTGTCCCCCACCCCTACACCCGCATGGTTGGAGCTACACCGAAGCGTAACTATCGACGCTGAATCTAGCGGGAGCACGTGAAAGGACTCAAAAGATCTATTGGACTATATCTCCGTAACGGTGTGTTTACATTGTTGATCGTCTTTGTTTACAATCTTGCTTTGGCGGGCCGCTCAGATTGGGCGGCGATGCTAGTCAAGTCCCAGCGGTGATTGTTAGACTAGAACCAAGAGGGTAACAGGGGTGTGTGGGAAGTACGAGATTTTCATCAGTGTAATGAATGCGATCCGACGCTGCCCTGCTCGATAAGGGGACTAAGTCAATGTTGGATTTTCTTGTGTTTGATCTGTTTTCGAACCTTTATCGTAGGTTAGTAAGGATCGGGGAATTTCGTCGTCATATTTATGTGGGAAGAAGGAGTTTTTTATGTTTGAAAGGAAAGCGTTCTTAGTGTGCGTTTATAGAACTATGTGTGAATATAGAGCTAAATAAAAGAAAGCATGCTGGTGTTACGTTATAAGCCGGTGGGTGTTGGGGACATTTCTGAGCGGTTATTTAAAAAAAAATAAAGGTAAAGTGCTCTTTTTTAACGAATCTTTGCAATTGTTTAAGGTTTTTAATGTGAATTTTAAATTGATATTCGATGTGTTTTATGTTTTCGTAAGTGCTATTTACGTGCTATTCTAATCATACTGACTTTATAAGAGGTGTACAACTAGGTTGTTTAATCCACCGATGTTTTTTTGAGTTGAAAACGGGCCAATGTTTGTCCAGTTTACATTAGCTGTACAACTAGGTTGCTTAAATTCACTGTTGTTTTTTTTTTAGTTTAAAAACAGGTCCACTGGTTTGCGTAGTTTTACATAGCTGTTACAACTAGGTTGCTGAATCCACTGAGGTTTTTTTTAGTTTAAAAACGGGCCACTGGTTGCCTAGTTTAGATAGCTGTACAACTAGGTTGCTGAATTCCACTGAGGTTTTTTTAGTTAAAAAACGGTCCCACTGGTTGCTTATTTTTAGTGGATATATGTGCAATTTTAATGTGCTGATCGTGGAAAATGGTTGGCGACAGTCGCTGGAGCTTGGCGGCCGCCAAGCGTCCAGCGACTGTCGCCATGTATCTACATGGGGAACCTCGCACAAGGCTTGGATGATTCTAACGATCTATTTTTATAGTCTCCGCTCAACTCGCGCATGCGTACTAATCGTTATTCTTGCTCGCCGGAGGTATTCTTCGCGCTGGTCATTTCCTTTCGTGCCTGTCGCTTACACCTAGTTGCTATGGCAACGCGCTTCTGACCTTGAGAATGAAGAACCCGAGAGAAATGAGCATTTCTCCCCTTCATTCACGGAACGCCTCCGAGAAGGAAAAAGTGGCTGAAAATTCCACTAAATATGAAATAACTCAAAAACCAGTAATCCGATTATTTCATTGGAAAGGACACCGTTAAAACATAAAAATAATTTTTAACTTAACACTTTGCCGTCCGGCGACACCACAATGGTGTCGTACGTAAAACATCGCTAAACGGCCAGCGATACCACAGTGGTGTGTTTTCAATTTATTTGATCACTAGACCGGTTTCTGACGTTTTGCTAACAGATTTCAAAGGCCAAAAAACAGAAGGCACGGAGGTCTACAAGGAGGCAAAAGCAATGCTGTGAAAATGGGCTAAGCTGAATTCACCAATGAGTGGCATATAAGTATTGTGCTACCATCTGGTGGTAAAAAATGCAACTGATTCCACTGAATGCTGGTGATGTGTGGAGTTCTGTTATGTTATTTCTGTTATCGAAAATATATTATTGCTGGCCCTTTACGAGACCGCAGGGCTCCCCTATGATTGTCCCCCTTCCCTGCATTTCGCGGGTGCAACTTAGCTTGTGGATAAAATTCATCCGCGGTACAATTCACCCTTTTCTCCCTTCGCCCGGTGCAACTAACACATCTGCATATAAAATACGTGCATTCCTCAAAAATGTAAATGTTATTCTAAAAAAATTACGAGAGTGCCATAAGAAAGTGGAAGGCTTGAATGAGATTTTAAATTGCATTTCATTGCGTTTTACATACAGTCGGATATGTACATCATATTTTGCCAGTTGATTCTTTGGCATTTTATAGAATGCCTAGGAAATGTGCAAAATACTAATTATTTCATACATTGTCGGCTAGTTTTAGGCATCCTATAGAGTGCAAGATTTCATATTTTGCAGGTAACATATATATCCTGATAACCTCAAAAACTGCCGACGACATTCTAAGTAATCGTGCCGGCGCCAAGCGAAGAAACTTTTACGAGACATGCGCACGGCTAAGTGTTAACAAGTCATTTGTAACTAAGAATTTTTGAGAATATATAATTTTTTAAATTTCATTGTTGCTACCAAAAAGAGGTAAATTTTATATTCCATTTCCTTACATTATTTTTTTAAAATAATAAACTTTATTTTTATAAAATACTTAAATCTTACATTTTATTTTATTTTTCCACTAGCTGAAGTACCCGTCGTTGACGGATTAGTACTGAATGCAAATTTCCAAAAAGCAAGAACTTTCGTCAGCATTGTAGGAGTACACAGAATGGATGTAGTATGTTGCCAAAGTAAAGAAAGCGGAGTTATAATTTTTATGTATTGTTAAAATATTGCAGGTTACAGAGTAACTAAATAATAACATTTCATTCGCTTTAGTCGTAATCATGTGATGCGCGAACGAATATTTACGCATATTGAAATAATTTTCGCAAAATCTCAAAATCTAATCAATATTTACAAAAATTGGAAGCCTAGAATTTAAGTTGAGTGACAACCTATCATGTCACCAAATTTCGTTTCATTCCCTGCATTCTTTATTTCGTGATACTGGAACAAAAATTTCAGCATTTTAAAACGATTTTCACAAAATCTCAAAATATAATCAAAATATTTTTTAAATTAAACACCTATAAATTAAGATTAGCAACTACGTATCATATAACCAAATTTCGTATTAGTCGTTATTACGCGATGCTTGAAGAAATATAACCGCATTTTGAGAGAATTTTCACAAAATCTCAAAATCTAAAAAAATGTTTAAAAAATTGGACACCTATACTTTATGTTGAGCAACAACCTATCATGTGACCAAATTTCATATCATTCTTTTTAGACGTTATTACGTAATGCGTGAACAAAAATTCACTCAGTTTGAAACGATTTTCGCAAAATCCCAAAATCTGATCGATTTTTTTTAGATGCTTATAGTTTAAGGTGAGTGACCATCTATCATTTCACCAAATACCATTTTTTCATTTTTGCAGTTATTATGTGATGTGCGAACACAAATTTACGCAGTTTGAAACAATTTTCGCAAAATCTCAATATCTAATCAAGATTTTTTTTAAAAATTCGACGACAATGTTTTAAGTTGAGTGACCACCTTTCATAATACCAAATTTCATTTCATTCACTTCAGTCTTTTTTACGTGATGCTTGAACACAATTTTAAGGAGTTTGAAACGATTTTCGCAAAATCTCAAAATCTAATCAAGTTTTTTTTTTTAAATCGACGTATTTTAAGCCTATGTTTTAAGTTGAGTGACCACCTATCATGACACCAAATTTCATAAGATTTGCATCAGTTGTTTTTACGTGATGCTTAAACAAAAAAAGCGTCACGGACAGAATGACAGAACGACAGGGAGACAAACTTTTTTTTTGAGGGTCATACCGGATTCTCAGGTGCTTGAAACGGATAGAAATCGCAAAAATTTTGAATTCCAAGAAATGTACAGACAAAAGTCTAATTTTATTTATATAGATTGATTATTATCATCCCCTTTGTACATATTTTCCAGAAAAATAATTATTTTTACTACTGATGTGGAAAATTTATTCATCATCAGAGGTATTAGCTCAAATTACTAAATATGCTAATGATAGCTTCACACTAACTAGCTGGCTCAGTGAATATAAATTTTCACGCTGTCTAAATGCTCACAACACGCTCAATACTCTGGAAAAGGACATTTCAAATTGAAAAATAAATTAAACTACTAATTTAAAAATAAAAACGCAAATTCTTTCATAGAAATACTATGCTAAAGGCCTGATAGATGGTACAACAGCGCCGTCTATGGCCCGAATCGGCGTTAGATCCGTTTTCGCGGAACAGCATTGCCGATGGAACTCCTTCTGAATCTAAGTCCGTGACAATAAGTCAGAAGCTAGTCTATTGCACGAAAACCTTTCCGACCACCCAAACCCGGTACCAAGCGAAGAAATTTTTACGAGACTTGAGGACGGCAAAGTGTTAAGAAATTCGGTACTTACGTATCAAGACGGACACCGGCAATGCTTGGCTATTTTTTATTCGCCAAGCAAGCCAACGCGCGAAACAGAACAAATTTGTTTTAAAAATCTAGAGTAACAACAACCTGGTAGAGAAATAACAACCTCTTTTAATTCGAAAGTTTTCTTATGCACATACGTATTGAAACTGACACGAATATTAAAAAATACTACTATTTTCACTTTACATCGAAGTCCATTTTAATACATTTGTTCCCGTTTTGCACCTATGTATTTTAACTGACACATGAATATTAAAGATGCTTCTATGTTCACTTTACAACAAAGTCCGTTTTAATACGTATGTTACCATACGCCACATACGTATTACAACGGACTTCCGTATCCTATGCATAATCAATTTAAATAAAAATATAGGCTTACGTTTAATAATTTAAAAAGAATCTCACAAATAATCTTCATAATCTCAAATTTGAGCCATTAAACTGTGTATATATACACAAACTGTCTTCGTTGAAAAATAAAAAATTCAAAACGAAGCATTCTTCGAAAAAAACGACGTAGCAGAAGAAAAAAAAAACAGTCCGTATGTACAAAAATGTCTGCGTTTAATGACGTGCACGACGAAGGGTTACCTCCGTCAATCATTTTTTACTATTGGTACCTTAGCACATATTTGGCGCAATTTTTTCCAAATGAAAACTCGTGTCCGTTTTAGTACGGGAGCACCAGAATTTCTTATAAAGGGTTAAAACATTTTATGTTTAAATTATCTCCATAATTACAATATCTGAAATCGTAGTGCTTTTCCCCCCCATCTATAATAATAAAAATGAATGTTTGTAAATCTGTCTGTCTGTATGTGTGCGGTCTCCAGACAAACCTACTGCACGCAGAACTCTGAAAATTTGAATATATAAGCCCATGAGTCCGATAATGTGCACCTGAGAATCAGAATTTTAAAATTTTAATTACTTTTTTAATTATTAATTAAAAACCGTTTTCAGGATGCCATGCTCGGCGAGTTTCGCCAGCATGATACTGTGAAACAAAATCGCATGCATTGGAAAACATGAAATGGCACGGAAATTTAGTCAGTTTTGCGCCAATCTATATCAATAAAAATGAATGTCTGAAAATCTGCATGCGTGCGATGTCCAGAAAAAACTACTGGACGCAGAACTCTGAAAATTCCAACATATGAGGCCATTCCTTCGGTAATGTACACCTGAGGCTCAGAATTTTGAAATTTTAATTACTTTTTAAATTATTAATTAAAAACCGATTTTAGATCGTCATGTTTCGCGAACTTTGGCCTCAGGAAAAGATTTATGCTTGAAGTGAGTGGTAACCGCAAGAGTAAAAAACCGTTTTTTACGTTGCCATGCTTGGCGAGTTTCGCCCGAATGCTACTATAAAACAAATCGTTTGCATTTGAGAAGCATGAAATGGCACGAAAATTTCATCAGGTTTACGCCAAATCTATCTATCTCTATAATAATAAAAATGAATGTTTGTAAATCTGTCTGTGTGCGGTCTCCAGACAAATCTACTGCACACAGAACTCTGAAAATTTGAATATATAAGCCCATGAATGCCGATAATGTGCACCTGAGAATCAGAATTTTAAAATTTTAATTACTTTTTTTAATTATTAATTAAAAACCGTTCTAAAACGGAAATTTTCTTACCCTGTGTTACGAATTTTGGGAGCAACCCGCTGTTCTGGGGTTTAAAATAGTTTAAAATTCGTATTCTATGCGTTAAATAGTTAAATTTTGCTTTTTGTTGCATTGATATGTAATGTTCTGGAAATCTCGGGTTCTATGGGTCGTAGGTCTTCGAAAACCTAATTTTGGGGACTTATTTTTAGCGCCAAATTTGGCGATATTTCTTTATTTGGTGCGTTTTTCCTAATGGGGTCTTTTCATGAAATTTTTTTATGGTATTTAATACGTTTAATGACCTAACATTTCCTAATTTTCAGAAATTTAAATCGAAAATGCGGATTTTACATGATAATTTGTTTAATTGGATGAAATATTTAATAACTCCAGCAATTTTAATGCAAATTACACATTTCTGGGTGAAATATGTGACGGCCACGGCAGTGAGTTGTCTTTAGTGGTGCGTTTGTAAGTAGGTACCAGTAACTCGGGAACTATAACTTGCACATTCTGTAAGATAATTGTGACCTAGAATACTAATCTGTGAGTTGCAGTTTATGTGCTAAAGTTTGTCTATATTGTGCTAAAGTTTGTTTGTTTGGCAACAGCGTTTTCAATTTAAACTATGTATTTTTTTGTGTACGATAACTTCTGCACAAATTTCTTGAAGTGGTTTGAGTTTTTTTTCCTGTTTACGATAATTTGTTTATATATCAAACAATGCCACCAAGGAAGAAAAGATGTCAAAGATCGATACAGAGAGAAAATAGAGTAAGAAATCGAAGAAGACGAAACCTCCCCACAAAGAGAAGAAACACTGCAAGACATGAGAGAAACAAATCAAATAAGTAGGCAATTTGAAAGCACCCCCGAAAGGCTATCAAGACAGATGCAGGACAGAGAAAGACAACAAAGAATAAGAGAAGCTGAAATCACCCCGGAGAGAGAATCGAGACGGTGTCAAATACATGAAATCAATGCACTAAGGAGAGAAGCTGAAGCCACCCTTGAAAGACAATCCAGACTACTGCAGGTCAGATGTGGAAGAAGTGCTGCTCGAATGCGCATATGGATAAATTTTGAAAATGCAGCTTTAAATTACGACTCATCAGTAGATTATGCCACTGATCCTTTGTGCATAGTAGGATTGATGACGATTACGTTACGACAACACTGTGAAGCAAAGAAGTGGAAAGGTGAAACCCTAGGTATGTGCTGTAGTGGGGGAAAGGTACAACTTCCAGTGTTAATGGATCCTCCTGAGCCCCTACGCACTTTTCTGCTTGGACAGTCAGCCGAAGATAAAAATTTTCTGGCAAACATCAGAAGATACAATTCATGTTTCCAGATGACATCTTTTGGCACAACCAAAGAAATTAGAGAGCCAGGATACATGTCGACATTCAAGGTGCAAGGTCAAGTATATCACCGCATCGGAAGTCTACAGTCATTGCCAAACGAAGAGCCGAGATTTTTGCAAGTATATTTCGTGGGAGATGGTGCACAGCAAGCAGGCCAGCGTTGCAGAAATGTGCCACAAACACGACAAAAAATTGTTCTTGAGTTGCAAGACATGCTGCATCATCATAACTCCTACGTCCGCAGCTTCAGATCGGCCATGGAAAAGATGAGGCCTGATTTCAAAGTCATCATCTTAGCTGACAAAACCCCACAGGGTGAACATCAAAGGCGCTTCAATGTATCAACAACATCATAAGTGGCTGTCATCATGGTGGGTCAAAGGGTCTGCGAAACTGGTTCAGTTTCAGTTGGTCAAAGGGTCTGCGAAACTTACAAAGAGGCTTGCCAACTTAGAGGACTTCTGGAGAACGATGACCATTGGAATAGAGCACTGGAAGAAGCTGCTGCCTCTCGATCTCCAAAGGTATTGCGGAACCTTTTTGCCGTCATGCTGCAAACATGCTCAGTGTCTGCTCCAAAACAGTTATGGATCAACCACAAGGAGAACCTGTCAGAAGACATACTGCACCAAGTCCGTATACAACAACAGAACATGGATCTGGACTACACTGATGATATCTTCAATAAAGCTCTCATCTATATTGAAGATCAGATGGTATCGATGGGTGGATCGAACCTGAAAAGCTTTGGACTTCCAGAACCGACTCGCAACTGTGATTCTGCCATACCAAGTGAAGAAATGATGGAAAGAATTTACGACACAGATATGCTAACAAGATACGTAGAGGAGAACGAGCCAAAATTAGTCCAAGATCAAAAGGAAGCATTCGAAAAGATTACAAAAGCAGTGTTTGAACGGCAGGGTGGCATTTTCTTCTTGGATGCTCCTGGCGGCACAGGAAAGACTTTCCTTATCTATCTTCTTTTGGCCAAAGTTCGTCAAAAAAGCGAGATTGCCCTCGCTGTTGCCTCATCCGGTATTGCTGCTACACTACTCACAGGAGGGAGGACAGCTCATTCGACCTTCAAATTACCACTAAATCTCGTATGCACAGAGACTCCTACATGTAACATTTCTAGAAATTCAGCAAAAGCCAAGGTTCTACAGAATTGCAAGCTCATCGTCTGGGATGAATGTACTATGTCCCATAAAGCCGCATTCGAGGCAGTTGATGTCACTTTGAAAGATCTCAGACGTAACAATTACAGAATGGGAGGCATCACTACGGTCTTGGCCGGTGACTTTCGACAGACGCTGCCGGTTATTCCCCGTGGAACGAGGGCAGATGAAGTGAAAGCCTGCATTAAGTCATCGTACATTTGGAATGGCATTAAAAGACTTGGACTGTCAACAAACATGCGTGTTCATGTCACTGGTGATCCCTCTGCCCGGTATTTTGCAGAAAATCTACTTAACCTAGGAAATGGGGCTATTATTTCGGATCCTCAAGATGGATGCATAGCTATGCAAACAATTGGAAGAGTTGTGGAAACACAAGATGAACTAAAACAGGCAGTGTTTCCAAATGTGGCACGCCACTTTACTGATCACACATGGCTGTGCCAAAGAACAATTTTGGCCCCAAGAAATGAAGCTGTCACTGTCATAAATAAGCAACTTTTACATGAATTGCCCGGTAGCCTAGAAATTTACAAATCCATTGACACAACATGCGACATACATGAAGCTGTTAACTACACAACAGAGTTTTTGAACACATTGGAACCACCCGGAGTACCCTCGCACAAGCTGGAATTGAAGATTGGGGCACCAATCATGCTTCTCAGGAATCTGCATCCTCCATCACTCTGTAATGGAACAAGACTTTCTGTCAAGAAACTCATGCCGAGCATTATTGAAGCCACCATCATGACTGGCCATTCAGCAGGCGAAGATGTGTTCATACCAAGGATCCCAATCATCCCTTCAGATCTGCCATTCAGCTTCAAACGCCTTCAGTTTCCCGTCCGTTTAAGTTTCGCCATGAGCATCAACAAAGCACAAGGACAGTCGCTGAAAGTTGTTGGTCTCGATCTTACGAAACCGTGTTTCTCCCATGGTCAACTTTACGTAGGTTGTTCAAGAGTTGGAAAAGCCGACAATCTTTACGTCTTAGCTCCAAATGGAAGGACATTCAATATAGTCTATCCTGAAGCTCTGTAAACAAGCATGCTAAGGTAGGAAATTTTTCACGCAAATACTGCTAAGTGTTGCAATTTCTTTTATCTGTGTTTCTATAATATAAAAATCTGATGTGTCCAACACATGACTTCCTTGCACGTCCATTAGATCAAAAATATTTTCGACGCACTTCTCTAAATTATTTGTTTGAAAGAGATAAAATATCAATAATAGTAGGTTAGCAATTTCTAGCCAATATTTCGATATCGCAAGCTGAGTTCAATTGAAAGATTTCCTTCTGACACTTTATTTGGCGATATTTCACCAAAAGCCGACAAACTTGAGATAGTTAGCGAGATTTTGGGGATAGCCAAAGTAGTCATTGACGCACAGACTTTCAATGAATTGAATGCATCCATACACCTCAATGTATTTAAAGTCATTTGGCTCACCATGTAAATAAATTCTCAGTCGATTGCTGTCAAAAAAGATATTGAAAACAGTTAGATATTATAATATAGTTCTAAATACAAAGTTCAAAAATTTACGGGTTAAAGTTTTAGAGTTATACAAAATACGAAATAATTTTTGGCGCCAAATTTGGCGATATTTCGGCGAAACTCGTCAATGTCGACGACATTTGGCGAGATTTTAAGCATGGACCAAACAATGACAGATTATCGCCAAATTTGGCGATATTTCGCCAAAACTCGCCAAGAACGATGACAAATGGCGATACTTTGGGCATGGACCGAAATGACTGACTATCGCCAAATTTGGCGACATTTCGCCAAAACTCGCCAAGGTCGAGGACAGACGGCGAGATTTTGGGCATGTACCACACAATGACTGTCTACAATTGTGTTATAATGAAGATGTCCATAGACATTAAGGTACTGAAATTCTTTTCGGTGGTCCTGTAAATAAACTCTCCAGTAGATTGGAACCAAAAATCGAGATGCACAACTAGATGTTACAACAATCTTATATATGAAATTTCATAATAGTTTTTGAGATTTGAGAGTTAAATATGCACACACGTACACCAAAAGTCGCCAAGCTTGGCGACTTTTGGCATAGTTCTTGAGGGAGGCACGTGACCGTGGTCGGACCATTACCTAACTTATGTGGTAGGACGGTATTGTGCTTGAAATGGATGAATGCCCCTAAAATTGCTATTGACCGTAATGTATTGGAAATCTTTTGAGTGTTCCTGTAGCAGAACTATAAATGATAAAGACACTTTTTTTAATAGAGAAATTCATTTTCTAACTCTTTACAGCATATATCACTTCTGAGTCGTTTGAAATAGCTCAAAACCTTAAAAAACGCTTTGATGAATGTCGGCCCATAGAGCGTAATGTATTTCGAATCTTTTAGGCGGTTCTGTAGATAAACTATCCAGTCGAATGGAACCGAAGGGGAGGTGCACAACTAGATGTTACAACTATCCAAAATATGAAGTTTCGACATTCTACGCCTAATAGCTTTTGAGATATGCGAGTTTAATGAATTTCGGCCCATTGAGCGTAATGTATTTCGAATGTTTTGGGCGATCCTGTAGATAAACTATCCAGTCGAATGAAACCAATAGGGAGGTGCACAACTAGATGTTACAACTATCCAAAATATGAAGTTTCGACATTCTACGCCTAATAGCTTTTGAGTTAGGCGAGTTTAATGAATTTCGGCCCATAGAGCGTAATGTATTTCGAATCTTTTGGGCGGTCCTGTACATAAACTATCCATTCGATTGCCACCAAAAGGGGAGGTGCACAACTAGATCATAGAAACAATCCTAAATATCAAATCTCAACATTATACGACCAATAGTTTTTGAGATATGCGAGTTTACATACATACGTACGTACAGACGGCATGGAAAAACTGGCCACAGTAGACTCGCCACTGGTCAAAAATGAGTTGCAGACGCGTTAATATGATCGTGCATGCTAGCCTACGATGAGATGCATCGAAAAAATTTTTAAAATTCAATTTAGAGGTAGTCAAAATCGGTTTTTATGTCGAAATTTGGCCCCCAAAATTTTTCGGGATCACATTACTTCCTTATACTACGTACAAGGAAGTAAAAATGAATGTTTGTAAATCTGTGTGTCTGTATGTGTGCGGTCTCCAGACAAACCTGCGGCATGCAAAGCTCTTAAAATTTGAACATATAAGCTCATGAGTTCGATAAAGTGCACTGGATAATCGGAATTTTAATTACTTTTTTAATTAACAATTTTTCTATTTTTAAAGAAAATTTTTATAAATGGTCGATTTTTGACTTAAACATTGAATAACTCCAGTGATTTTCAATCAATTTTCATGGTGTTTAAACCGTCTAATGATCTACTATTTCCAAATTTTCAGAAATTTAAATCGAAAATCTTGGATTTTACAAGCTAATTTGATTAATTGATTGAAATATTTAATAACTCCAGCAATTTTAAAGCAAATTATATGTTTATTTTTTTCATCTATATCTATTCCTTTTACAATACCTGGCCAATTTAAAAAAAAATACTTAAAAACTGTGGTTTAAAAAATTATTTTGTGAAAAATTGTTCTGCCATTCGAATACTATGCGAAACTCCCCTTCCGTTTTTTCAAATGGGAGAAATATGTGACGTCACAGCAGTGAGATATTTTTAGTGGTGCGTTTGTAAGTACGTACCTGAAACTCTGGAACCATTATCTGCACATTCTGTTACATAATTGCGGCCTAGAGTACTAATCTGGAGTTGCAGTTTACATGTCAGATTTTGTAAATCGCATAATTTAAGGGGTTCACGGGCAACGCCGTGCGGGTCTGCTAGTTGTTGAATAATTTATACAACCAGAAAATCAAAATCGTGTACCGAAAAGGTTGCGTTAGGAAATAATTTTTTATAATACCAATGGATTGCAATGCTAGGACGATTGTCTGAAAACGAAACTAAGATCGCCTTTTCAATACGGCGTATTTACTCCTGTAAGATTCTAAATCAATGGTTATAACAAACAATTAACTCAGCTAATTTACCTACCTCATGCTCAGGCTGTAGCCAACTATTTAATAGCCACTCAACGATTTGGAGATCTGGTGGTAACAACGGTTGCCCTTGTCCACGGTTTTCGCCCGGCGTACTAGCCCTTTTATATCTACTTTCCTTCTGTTGCTTCCCTCCCTTTGGTGGAGACCCCGGATGTCTGCAATTTCTTAAAATCATCACGAGGAAACGAAGTTATTACTTCTCGGCACGACTGGTTTTCGGCTAAATTTCTTGTCTGGAGCGCAAGGCCGGTCCGAGCGTCCGTAGCCATAAGCTCCCCAGTGTTCCCTTCCCTGGGGGTCCATTAACAACAACAACAAGCTAATTTACGCATCATGCATGAAGGGACGTTAAAACTTTACAATGTGCTCATGTATTCATATCTCTAACTTGCAAGCTCTTTCACGTACGTAAATTAAAAACATATTATAGAAAAAACCGCATTTTTTAACAAACAGTATTAGAAAAATTGATGGCAACATGCAGCCCACATTCAAATCAAAATGCTAAATTCTTAGAAAACGAAATTAAGTTCTCTGAAATTTAAGTTTGAAACCTGTTTCTTTATGCATCAAAAAAGTCAATATTTTAAATACTTATTCTGAAAGAAAATGAATTCGTTTTGTCTCAATAAAGTTGTCAATCAAGGCAGAGGATTAGCATTATCCAGCTCTGAAAAAGATGAAAGACACTGCGACTACCCACGATGGTGTGAACTTCCCGACTTGGCTGTACAAAATATTTATTCATTTTTGAACAGAAAAGACCAGCGAAACATGTCATTAGTTTGCAAGAATTGGCGAAATGAATACAGTGCTCCAATACTGTGGAGGAGGATGAAATTCACCTTTCCGGATTTTGAAAACAATACAGAAGTGTGTCCCGACGTCGTATCTGCACGGAGATTTGGAACTATGTTCCGTCACGTAGAAATTGTCCAGAGAGCAGAACCAATCCGTTTACCTATTACTTTTCTGAGGCAGCTGATACTTTTTATGGAAGCCTTAACGTCTACTTCGCAGCTGCTGTCAATATCGTTCCATTTAGTTTGGGAATTGCTGGGCGCTTCCGGCTGTTGTTCATAAAGCGATTTTGAAATTACTTAAATCCCAGGGAAATCTCCAACTGGTTGATTTTGAGTATGCTGACTTCGAGATTGATGAATCAGTAGAAATTCTTAAAACTATTTTCGAATACAATTCCAAAACGCTGAGATACCTGCATTTACCATGGTTTAGGATATTTAATCATTTTGACGGACTTGACGACAAGTTTGAATTCATTACTGTGTACAAAGAGTTAAATTTTCAGCTCATGATGAATTTGGAAATACTGCATATTCCTTGTGCCAATGTCGTCGAAAAAATGCTATTATCGTTTCTTGACCATTGCAATAGGGTAGATATGAGAGGAAGAAAAGGGAATCTTAAATCAGTCAATGTAGCATGTTTGAACATAAGTGTTTCAAGTTATTTAAAAATCAATCCTCTCCTTTGGGACTATCTCAAAAAAATTTTCCCCGACTTATGTATTGATTTATCTTTGGATTCTCCGTGTGATTCTTTTGTCTACACATATTGTTCCCCACATGCCACTTAAAATACTAACATATCTACCAACTGATGAGCCTCGACCTAGCGAGCTAGCTGGTACACTCCTGCGTCATATTACCTCATGCGGTATCAATAAGATCCTTGAAGAGCTTTTTTTTTGGTTGCAAGAAGAAAATCCTAATCTTGCTCCCGATTTAATACATTTTACGAGTGGTTGCCCTGAATTGAAAAGATTGCAT
This sequence comes from Cheiracanthium punctorium, assembly GCA_038373885.1. NCBI lineage: Eukaryota > Metazoa > Arthropoda > Arachnida > Araneae > Cheiracanthiidae > Cheiracanthium > Cheiracanthium punctorium. The sequence goes on from JAWZYV010015698.1 coordinate 49,278, forward strand.
CTACGATTCGATTATTGTGAATCAGCGCTGTATACCGTGTTTAAGAATTGGATAGAAAACAGACCAGCATCATTAGAGGTTGTAAAAGTCTATTCGTTCATTGACCCAACAGGAGAAGCAGATCACTTTTACACAAGCCTTCATGATTTGTTTGCACCAGAATTGAAATTGATTGAAATTGAAATTGAAATATTGTTAATGGTCTAAAACTTTAATGCTTTTCACTAACTATGAACAGCTTAGATAATTGCACCCACTGGCGATATTTGGGAACGTTTGTTTTTGTAGTTATGGCAGTTTTCAGAACACGAATAAATGGCAAGCTGTTATAATGGAAACATTAATGGGTCATCTTCTATATCATGCCTTTTTGACGCTGTTCTGATCGTGTCGAAACACTGATGTCTATTTCTTTAATGTAAAATATATCTTCTTTTTTGTATAGGGATATATAAATATGTGTTATATATTTATAATTTTGACTCAGTAGACTTTCAGTTGATGTTTATTTCATAAGGGGGGCGGTGCCTACACCCTTCAACACAGTTTTTGCTTTAAAGTAAATGCAATAACAAATTTCTAAAGTTATTATTATGTAACATATAAATGCGTAAGCTTGTTTCTTTGTTTCTTTGTTTCTTTGTCCAGTATACACATCCACACCGTTCAACCGGTCGCCCTTGGAATTTCGCACAAACGTGTAAAACGGTATTTGGGAGGCTGCAGTCTGTTTTAAAATTCTGAAAATCTAGCCGTTTCCTGATTTTTAGCGATTTTCGCAATTTTTAATGCAGCACGCCACTCAAATGTCCGATTTGAGAACATTGATGAAAAAGTTAACAAGGTGGCATTTATTTATTTACTAGCTGCGTGCCCGTTCTTCGCACGGTAGGAAACGAAAATTTTCCTTACATGTGTAATTCGAAATTATTCGTGATGTGGAATTAAAAAAATAAAAGAGCAAAATTATTTGACTCTTAATGTAAAGTTTGTGTCATGAGTACTAACCTGATCATTGCAGTATAATGACTCAAAAAACTACGTCAGTGTCATTCACTATCAAAAAAGTGGAAAGCTTAATGGTTTGCAGAGAACTCCTGGCTTTCAAAATGTCTTATTTCTACATCATACTGTTTTTTAGGCTCAAGTTGTAGCATTAAATACCTAAGACACTACATGAAATGGAGCACCATTTATTTCTTTCCGAACATGTACCATTTAAGGAAAGTATTGCAATCATGAAAAAATTTGACTTCGAGATTTTGGTGTATTTACACGTTTTGAGGTCTTCTGAATTCATTTATGCTATTTTCAAGAGATGTTTTTAAAATAGCTGCGTACCCGCTCTTCATACAGGAAGAAGGGAATATTTTACTACTAAAATCATATCTGTATGTGACAAAACAGAATTTCATTTTTAAAAAAGTTCAAGTAATCTCTACTGTTGAAATTACTGCGGGATATATTAACGCTAATTAGAATTACTTTTCGTTTAGGTGGTTGTAAGACAACCGTTGAAAAAGGATAAACACTTTTAATTTCATGAAATATTTATTAACGCGGTACATTGCGATTTATTCATATTACCTTTGCAAATCTAATAATACTACCTATTTTGTGCATTAATACTACTATACTCGCTTCTCCCTCTTCAAGGCTCTCTTAGCTTAGATTATTTGGCCTCAATGGGATCTTTTGATTCTGTGGCGATTCTTTGCAATTTACGCATTAGCATAAGCCGACAGGTTTTTCCGCGAAAGTGCTCATTAAGCAGTCTTTTTTCTGAGAACTTCTTTCTTCCCTTCCTGTTTTTTCGGAGAACTTCCGTACTCGCTTATTGTTATATTCCGCTCCGCTCTTGTGATCGAAAAACGCTCTAAAGGAGAAGCTCACTTTTGAAAACTGGCTCACTTTTCGCTCCGACTGATCGAATTTCGCTCGTTTGGTTTTAAGCGTGGGACCTTTATGGAGGAACGTAATTCAACGTTAAAATAAAACTATACTCGCAACCTGCATGCGTATGTTGTATGCGCAACGCCTTCGCTAAATTAAATGCCAAAAATAAAAATAGTAAATAGAAAAATTTTAATATATCGCGCTTTGAAACGAACTTTGTAACTTTTAAAATGAACATTTTCAGCGCCGTGAAAACATTTCAATTTTTAAATAAGCACCGGATTAAAATACCACTTCTAATAATAATAATCGTGAATTTATTAGTTTATTTCTACAGTAAATTTTAATCAAAATATCGTCTCCCTGTGTTGAAAATAGAGCTGGAATAAATGAGTTAAAATTATGGCGTAAATTTTACGTATCTTAAAGCATTTGACGTCATAGATCCTCACTTGCGAATTGAAATTCTGATATCCCATTTAAAAACTCGATTGGTTGAAAAAACCCTTTTTTCTAATCCTTTCTGTGGCAACAACCGAACATAAATTCTCGTGCCATGATCCCAATGTAATGAATGGCGTAAGATCGCGTTGATGCTATTAAATTCTAAACATTAGGCTGCATTAAAATTCGTAAAAAATCATCTAATTTACATAATTTTTTCGTTTTTATTTTAAAAGAGGGGAGAAAAGAATGTTTCACGATTTGTCAAAATATCTAAAAGTTATGACGGATAGAATTCAAGATGCGACAGTTTTAAAGGGTGAGCGGAAAAAACGCCGCCAGAAAAAACGCCGCCGGAAAAAACGCCACCGGAAAAAAAACGCCGCCGGAAAAAATGCCACATGGAAAAAACGCCACCCGGAAAAAAACGCCGCCGGAAAAAAACGCCACCCGGTAAAAACGCCGCCGGAAAAAAAAACGCCACTTTTGATAGTTTTATGATGTAACATAGTCGTTATATGCTAATCGATGAGGAAAGGATCGTAGCCAGAATTTTTTTTTCGGGGAGGGGGGGTTGTATGAGATATGATTTTGTATTGATAAACTTAATTTCTTATTGACGACAAAAATCTGAAAGCTCTTAATAAATAGGGGGATATATCCCGATATACCACTCCCTGGTTACGCTCCTGCAGTGACGTAGGAAAGCGGGGGAGGCTTTGTGGCTCGACCCCCCCCATACCTTTGGAGGATGATAGAATCCCCCCACTAAACCTACTGAATCGCTACGCTACTGCGCCCCTATCGGGAAACGGGGAGACCTAGAGTTGAGCTATGGCTTATTATTACTGGTTTTCTTTTTATAAGTGCAAGAGTTTATTCTGATTTTGTGGTAATTTATCTTGTTGGCTCTTTGTTTTTAAATAATAAGTTTTAGAATAAGGAAGATTTATACGTATATATATTGATATATAAATATTTCTATTTTTGAAAATATTCAATTTGAACATTGGTACTCTTATTTTAAAGATGTCTTTTTAAAAATTAAATTATTCTATTAATAAGTCAAAAACAAGTTTAAAAAAATCTTCTTTAAATTAAATGTTAGTCTAATTGTAATGTTTTGAAACAAATTTTTAAATGCTGAAAAAAACAATAACTTTTTAAAGGAAACTGGTTTAAAATGATTTAAAACTCATTTCTCAAAATGTAAATATTGGCTATGTATAACTGTGATTAAAATTAATAGTTAATTAGTTTTGTTAGAATAATTAATTAGTTTTGTTAGAATAGTTTTAATAATTACATGTTTACTATTTTTGATACTGAAAAGCTTATTCCCCCTCACAGACTTTGAACTGTAAGCCTTCTTATGAGAAATCTTAAACTTTCTACATCACCTCATTAATGCAAGGGAGTATATTTTACTTATTGGGAATTTCTGCAGGAGGGCTGTATAAAAAGTAAAAGTTTGTATTTATTTACATTTAATTTCCTGAAAATTTTATTCGACACCATAAAGTAACTTTGTAATTAATTATATATGTCTAATAATAATATTTTCTATAATTATATATAATTAATTATATATGTAATTAATTATATATTATATAAGATCAATGAAAACCGTAGATCAGTGCTTTTAAGACAACCTCTCTAATAGGAATTGGAAGGAATTATGATTTCTGATTAATATTAAAAATATAAAACTTTTTATCTTCAGTGTAAATTATGATGAAATAAGTCATTTTGATTTTGTGTTTAAGGTCCTTAAATTAAGGAAGATATGCACGAGGGCTGTCTGCTTAATTAAGGCATGCCTTGGGCGGAGAACTTTTTGAGGGGCTCTAACGCTTATTCAAGATACAACTGGAGAAAACAGTTGCGCCGTAGGCCAGAACCCTAGACCTACACACCTCAGCCCTTTACCCAATTGTCAGGAAATTAGTAGAAAGTATTTATATTATAATGCAAAAGGTCTTTATTTATATCTTATAAATTTTTTATTTATATCTTATTTATTATTTATTTATATCTTATTTATAATTTATATCTTATAAAGCTCTTTCCCTTGCCTGTCTTTCGTATGCAAAGAAAAAAAAATCCATTAAAAAAAAAAAAAAAAAAAATCCTTATCCCCCCCCCACACACACACACCTATGTGTTAATTAAAAACCCAGTTAGGGATTTTATTTCTTTGATATCTTAACACTTCCATGTCATCAGAGTACCTGCATGCAGTTTTGGGGTCATATCCCCCTGAAAGCTTTATTTACTATTAAGTAATTGGCAATCACTTTTTTTTTTTTTTTTAACGGAAACCAAAAGCTTTCTAGGAAAGTCTTCCCCCACCCCTCCTTAGCGCCTACCGAATTATGCCCAAATTGACTTATAGAATTAGACATGTGCTTTCCCCCACTTCTGGAAAACAAAGTACATTAAACCTCATAATTCAACTGAATACCCCATTCCACCCCCACCCCACCCCCATTTTCTGCAAAACAAAAGAAATTTATTTCAAATATTTAATTAAATTATTACACAAATATCTTTTCAGGTGGCGTTTTTTCCGGCGGCGTTTTATCCGGCGGCGTTTTTTCCAGGTGGCGTTTTATCCGGTGGCGTTTTTTCCAGGTGGCGTTTTTTCCGGCGGCGTTTTTACCGGTGGCGTTTTTTCCGGCGGCGTTTTTTCCTACATTCGTTTTAAAGTTATTTTACGAAAAAAAATCGCGAAGCAGATGTTTAGTAAAAAAATTCCTAAAAATCGGTAAATCATGTTACGTATTCAGAACAAACTGTTTTTAAAAGAAAATTTTCTCCTCTATCCGATGATACAAATGCCGTTTTGCTGCGAGCGTAATTTCCGCCGTCATGACGAATTAGGTGAGAAAAAATGCCAAAAATCGAATAAAACGTAAAATAAAAAAAAATCTAGGTCGAATTTTGAAAAAATCGCTTCAAGGTGCACAACTACATATTTACATCTTCCCGAGTACCAAATTTGGTGTTTCTAGGTGTAGCCGTTTGTCCGTAACGCTGCCGACAGACACACACACACACAGACAGACACCTTCTTTTATAATAAGTAGAGATAATTGCGCTCAATGAATGAGATTGACGACATTTAGAAGTCAGGAGTTTAAAAATGAGAAACAAACCCATCTATCTTCTACTTATATAATGCGCTAACGTATGCGCTACCAAAATCGACGATACGCTGCGAACGACAACTAGATGTAAACATTAACATAATAACAATAACACATGAGCAAAAATTCGAATTAACAGTTTAATATCGTGAACTGAAGCAAGCATATTCGTTACTGGTTACTTTCACTTACTTCACGCAGTACCTAGATTACAAAATAACAATAATGCATTAGGGTGGGACGAAAAGTTTCCTTTTTGGAAACCACTATTCTAATAGTGCGGAAAAGGTTCTCTCTGGGTTCAATGAAAAGATGTAAAATATTATTTTGATAGAGTAATATCGTCTGCATCGGGCTTGAATTTTCGGAATTTGGATAAAAATAGACACTTTTTACTCGGCGTAAAAAACATAATTATTTTTCCCATTGTTCTTCTAATAAGGCGAGTAATCAGCCCACTGGGTTTACAATATATATCTAAATGATTTTTCCGATCAAATAATGTCTTTTCTTGCATAGCACTTCAAATTTTGCAATTTCCGACGAAAAATGCACTTTTTAAAAATGCAGTGTTTATGATTTCGGTTTGTCCGTCTGTCCGTCCGTGCTCTAACTCCCTTAAATATGGACCGATTTCGACGAAATTTATATATGTTATTCTTATGTAGTGTACCATGTACCCTATTGAAAATGGTTTATGTAGCATTTATAGTTTTTCTACCGGAGCATTCAAAATATTCGAAATAGATTGCGCTCTATGGGAAGTTTTTCTTTAAAGCTGATCTTCCTTTATATACAGTTACGCTGAACCCCGTCAAGATGAAACTTTTTCCGCCAATACTGCAAAAAGATTACAATGTTAACACAAAAAGCCTAATAACATCTACAATATTTGTGCGATCCGCTTGTAAATTTTCATAATCATGTATAAAAATATAGAAAACAATCTGCACTACTTTAAGAATATGAAGATCCACCTTTTTCCTCATTTTTAAGAGATTATTTGCAATTTTAAGCTCCATTTTATGTCCAAGAGTAAAAAAGTTAATCATTTGCGTGACAAAATTAGCTATTGAGAGTGGCAGTTACTTCATACTAACGTCATACGTAACAAGCTTTTTCCAGATTTATAAAATTATGTACTTATTTTTTTAAATAAAATGATTACCTTGCAGATGCTCACAGTAAAATGAAATCGTGTAAATAGGAACAGTTTCCGCACGTTCCCAAAAGAGCATGAAATTCGATTTTAGTTATACATAATAATAAAAAGCTGGAGTGTCTCCACTCGACTTTCCGAACACTTACGATTAAGATCATTAGCAAGCATCTAAATAAGTTTTAATCGATGAATACTTCAAACATATATATATATACCAAATTAAAGCTCAATCGAATGCACCGTTTAAACGCTAGCGTACTTTGAAGAATTTCTTCCCATAGGCCATCATGTGAAACATAACTTTGTCGTAGCTCTGTAGAAAACTATAAGTCCTGTACACATCAAAATCAATACTGGTCTCACGATGGTGGTTTATAGCTTATATACTCAATTTGAGCTGAATCGAATGTACCGTTTACACGCTAGCGCATCTTTCAAGAATTTCCTCTCATAGGCCATAAAGTAAAAGAAATCTTTCTCGTAGCCCTGTAGAAAAACTTTGATGTGTACAGTCCTATACATATCAAAATCTATACCAGTTTCGCGACGGTGGTTTATAACATATATGCCAAATTTGAGCTCAATCGAATGCCCCGTTGAGGAGCTATCGTGTTCACTCACACACACACAACACACATACACACAGACACACATACATACATACATCTCTTAAAAATAGCACAAATGAATTCAGAAGACCTCAAACCGTGTAAATACACCAAAATCTCGAAGTCGAATTTTTTCATGATTACAATACTTTCCTTACATGGTAATGTTCGGAAAGTAAAAATTGAATATGAAGTTATTTATTTTAGGTGGATGACGATTAAATATATTAAGTGTATAAACGCATTCGTTAAACGTTTTTCTTGAGAGCCAGTTGCAATTGAATCGGTGAGTGCAGAAACCACTTCAGTAACAAAAAGACGAAAAATCGTTTTCGATGAAAATAAGCTTAGAAAGGCAAGATGCGTGTTGAGGGCAAGAACGACGTTAGTCTGTTGAGTAGTTTCGTAGATACGGGCTTCTTTTTCGAACGATGGGCGACAATGATCAAGGGTCGACACACGGCAATGAATCAATGGTCGAGAATGATCTATTTTTAACACTATTATTGGCCACCTGTCCTGCCCTAGGGGTGGTTTTCTAAAAAATAGTTATTCCAGCTTCAATGTTAGATTTTCAGCTTCATAATTTTCTGCAAGCAAAGCGCTGTTTTTTTCTTCTAAATTCATGTCCTTGACTTTTGTATACCATAAATAGGGTTAGACAATAAATGGTGATTTGATTTGCTTTGATTTGATTTGAATGATTACCTTTTTCCAAGTTTTCAGCTGACTAAAGACCAGTTGAGTGCAGAAACAGCATAAGTCCGAATCCAATTTTAAATTTTCCTGAGCCTAATGGATGTCAAAATTACGTAATATTTGCATGACAGAAACATAAATGCATGTTATGACAGAGGAAAAAAAAGTTTAAATATTTGAAAATTTGGAGGAGTTATGAAGTTTTTTCTGTCTCCTGAAAAATTTCCTTTTTGTGACTGAAGTGGTATCTGCACTCACCGATTCAATTGCCTTCACTACGGGCTTCTAGTTTTAGAGATATTCTGCTATTTGAAATGAAATAAAATTGATACATGTTGTTAAGGATTACAAGATGAAGCTTTCCATCGAAAATAGTGTCTGTATAGTTAAATAGTACTTCTACAAAAGAACTCAAAATAATTCCAATACAATAAGGTTAAAGGCAGTTTAGAGAAAGGCATCTGTTTAAAGCATATCTATCTATTATATAAATGTGAAAGTTTGTTTGTTCGTCCGGGAACTCCTCCCACACCGTTCGACCAATCGGATTGAAATTTTGCACAGACATGTAGAACGGTATAGGACAGGTCGTAGGCTGCTTTAAAATTCTGTATATCCACCTGTTCCCCAATTTTTTACGATTTTTCGCAATTTGCAGGGTAAGAGAGCTACTCAAATGTCCGATTTGAGCACACTAGTGAGCATAGTTGACAAATTTAGATTTATTTATTTATTATCTTCAATAATTCAAGCAAGATTGACGTCATTTTAATCTCACGAGTGTAAAAATGCATTAGAAATCCTTAATAAGCTTTTACAAAAACTTACAACACGAGCGTAAATAATAAACTTCTACCAGGTGCTGTAGAAAAGTAAAATAATGTGTTTTTTTCTTTTTCTTACAGTAATTCCTGTTAGATATTGCGACTGAGAATGACGCGATTTTGACGTCATGAGTTAGAATTCTAATTAGGTTAAAAAGCTTTGACGTAAAAATGTACTAAATGCAATGCATTTCGTTGATCGAGCTAACTTTGGCGATTTTTGAGCAGTATAATTTTTGAAGCAACCATAACGAAAATAAAAGCAGCCAATAACGAAAGGAAACGCATTTTTTAAAATCGTCGGAAATTTTAAAGTCGTCAAGAGGTGTAAAATACTAATTAACATCTATTATATAAATGGGAAAGTTTGTTTGTTTGTCAGGGAACTCCTTCCACACCGTTCGACCGATCGGCTTGAAATTTTGTACAGATAGGTAAAACGACATAGAATACTCCGTAATCAACTTTAAAATTCTAAAAATCCAAATGTTCCCCGATCTTTTCCAATTTTTTAATAATTTTCACCTAAAAAAATCTTTTTCAATTTCCGATTGTGTAAAATAGTGATCATATAATATACCATTTACATGCTGGCGATCTAATAAAATTAACGTCATTTTGATGTCTGAAGTTTAAAAATGCATTAGAAATCCTAATTACGCTAACAAGCTTTGGCAAACAATAACACCACAAACGAACTAATAAACTTCCACATTATCAGATGCTGAGGAAAAGTAAAATAATGGAGTTTTTCCCCTTCTTTCACTAATTCATGTTAGATACTGAAACTGAAAATGACGGGATTTTGACGTCATCCGTTTAAAAATGAGTTAGAAATCTAATTAGATTAAAAGGCTTTGGCGTAAAAATTTACTAAACTTAAAGCATTTTGTTTATTGCGCGAGCTACCCTTGGCGATTTTTGAGCACTATGATTTTTCAAGCAACCATAATAACAACAGGAAACGTATTTTTTAAAATCGTCGGAAATTCAAAAGTCGCCACAAGGTGGAAAATTCTAATTAACGTAACACTTAATATTCGTTATCAGTTTGACTATGGTCGTCGTATGTATTCCCAAAAATCGCGGGAAATATCGACAAGTTTTGATGACTTTTGCCGATATATAGGTATTAGTTGTTTTTGGATGAATTCTAGCAACTTAACAAGCCCTTGCACAAAATTTACATTCATTAGCAAAATAACTCCGAAGAATGTTTGAAATACCGATTAGCTATAAATAACCCCATCTCAAATTAACTTTAATACTAGCTGGAACGCGTCGAATTCGACGGTCACTTTATTGATTTTAATATTCAAAAATAAATGGGAACGATCAAGAATGTCACCAAGGTCTTGAACAAAACTAACAGGAAAATTCAAAGAGCGACGCGGACGGAACATGACTTGTGAAAGAAAGTAAACAAAAGGTTTCACGCCAGTTCTAAGCAACTGTACAGTGACGATGAAATGATTGAAATCTTTAAAATTTGTTTTTAACTATCTTTATTAAGTAAAAAAGAGAAGAGTAGATATTAAATGACGAATGAACAAATACAGTTACAAATTCTAATTGAGCATTTCGTTGATGACGATATTTTGAGTAAAGCCATCGACCACGAAACGTCCAGGTGAATTCTCTTAAATGATCTTGACTGCCACAGCATTCTTTGATCTAACCATTGAAAGAGTGACATACAATATTCCATGAGAAAATACGGGCGCAGAAAGGTAAACGCCAAAAGTATGAAGTGAAAATAGTGAAAAATTTCGCAATTCTGCAAGAGACAAAAAAAAATCTAATCCGCCAAATGGCGATCGCGCGCTCCCTGCTTTATTTGCCTTTTCTCTAGCTACCCTCAATGGTAAAGATCCAGTATCAGACAGAAAACTGAAAAGTTAAAGAAATAAAAGATAAATCGCTAACTAAAGAAGTAGTTTGTAACTGCCGTCAATGTCGTTAACAAACTACAATGTATTTGTATGGAGAAAAGTTCGAAAAAAATTTGAAACACTTTCATATTTTAAATACTCACTAAAGTGCTGTATATTAAAAGCGTATCATAATCCATGCGCCGTCTCTATTTTTCTTCCTTGTTTCATTAAATTGAAAAGTGTATCATTATTCATGGCCGTGCCGTATTTTTCTTCCTTGTTCCACAAAACGCTTCTTTGGAATCGAAATCTATAGCTGCTAAAACTGTTTTAAAATCTTCGCGAAGCATATTCTAACTATACTTCACCATTTTAATTCCAAAGATGCATAAAACAATCTTTGGAATTATTATCTATATTAAATTTGCCTACTAAAGCTATTTTACAACCATCGCCAGGCATGGTTTGGTTTTAAAGTTTTTTTTTTTTTTTTTTTTTTTTTTTTGCCGCAAACTGGGCGATCAATTATCAAAAATCGCAACCCTTGTCAGACTTATTCTCCCCCCCCCCTTCCGCGTTATGTAGCAAACACATTTAAAAAAGGATTTCCACCGTGACAGTTCATCTCTACAAAACCTGTCTACAAATCATATCGACAGAATCGAGTAGACAAAGTCTGGGCGTGAACGAAATAGCCCCTAGTGCTAATAAGCGATAAAGCGCTAAAATAAAGAAGGCTTTTTATGACAGCAAAATGCATTTAATAAACCACAATCTTATTTCTATGGCGAAAAATTGCACATTTCAAGTTCCGCTACGCCTGATCCCTCCGACTTTGAAAATTTTTCTCTTTAGATGACACATCTACGGATCAAGACCTTTTTTTAGACCTCTCAACCGAATTTTTACACATAGCTATACTTTCAATTTAGTGGATACCGGAAAAACATGTTTCACATTACTATATAGAAAAAATTAAGGAAATAGGCGATGCGCCAAAATAAAGAAAGTTTTTATGATTTCTAGATGTATTTAATAAATCACAATGTTATTTCTATGGCAAAAAATTGCATTCTATGGCAAAATCCGCCATGTTTGATCTGTTCGACTTTTTCTATTTTTTCTCTTTTGACCACACATCTACAGGATAAGGCCTTTTTCTTACACTTTAAAAATTCTCTTACACTTAGTCGTTCTCTAAATTAGTGGATACAGTAAAAACACGTTCCAGATTAACAGATAAGCGATAAAGCGTCAAAATAAAGAAGGCGTTTTTAGCTGCCAACAATGAGTTTTAATAAACCACAATGTTTTTTCTATGGCGAAATATTACCAGTTTTGGCGAGTTAACGCCAAGTTTGTCGTCAAAAAATAAGTCTCCAAGACTAAACTCGATTTGGCAATATCTGCTATGCTTCGTGAAAATTTGGCCAAAGCCTTTTAATTTAGAATGCGATTAATTTTTATTGTGAAGTAATTCGAAGTCGGTTTTCATTTCTTTTTTAAAAATCATACTTGCTCTTATTCTAATCAGAATTTAGAACAACATACTTATTATCACTACACACTGATGCCACACAACATTTACAAACGGATGCAATTTCTAACAAATATTTTTCCAAATAACTCAAACCTTTCGGAGCTTACGCATATCAATCGTCTGCCAACAACGGGGTTAATAAACCACAATGTTATTTCTATGGCGAAAATTTGCACCTTTGCCGTTCCGCCACGCTTAAACCGTTCGACTTTTTCTGATTTTCTCTTTTGATGGCACATCTACGAACCGGAACCTTTCTTCAGACGCCTCAACCGAGTTTTTACACCCAGCCGTTCTCTCAATTTAGTTGCCGAAAGAAAAACATGTTTCAAAATAGTACATAGATGCTCTGCTGCAAGTGAGAGTAAAATGAGCAAAATAACAATAAAATAAAACGGTTTTCTCCATCATGTCGTTTCTAATGAATTAATGCAATAACTTAAACCTAAAAAATAGCATGATGTAGAAATAAGATATTTTGAAAGTGAGGAGTTTTCGCTGTAAACCGTCTTTTCTTTTCTTTTACGACACTGAAGTACTTTTTTTTATGTCACGTAAGAAACATTTTCGTTTCCTACTGTGCGGAGAACGGGCAGTCAGCTAGTAATACTATAACCTATAATACAATCCACTAATAATCCGACGACAATCAAGTGAGTCCCTTGAATTGCACCAAAAGTCGCCAATGTTGGCAACTGTTGTGATAAATTGCCAAATATGGTACGAAAAAAATGGTTTGAAAAATGAACCGAGTTGTGGCGATATTCTCATTATTTGGCGGTAAATCGAAAAATATCATATGTGATAATATTAAGCTATGGGGTCATTCCATGTCATATCAACCAAAAAAATGGAGTTTTGACACCCATGATCACGGATTTTGATAAAATTTGGCATGAATGTTCCTTATGTGGTAGTAAGAAATCCCATGAATTTTTTTTTCTCCTGGCGCTAATGGTTTTGGTTTTATGGCTCGTCAAACTTTTGAAGATTTCAATTTTTGCATCATTTTTTATCAAGATTTTAAGGCAACACTTCTAAAGAAAAAATCTTCTCATTTGTTCACTAACTAATTTATCTTTTTGAAATTTTGTACCCTTGTTGATTAAAGTACAAGGATTTTAGAAATAAATGTCTAAACTTGATACATAGTTTTTTGTATTTTTTAAAAATGCTAGAAATTGATTTTTGAGAAAATTTTAGTGAGTTCACTTAAAAGTGAAAACTCACTAAAAGGGAAAGCTATAATCAAAAAACATTTTGTTCAGGAAGAAGCTTATATATATGCATTATCTTAGGATGAAATAAAATTAATGGTTCCGTCATTCCTTCAGGTTAAAAAATTAGCATATTTATCATTTTTGTTATGAAATTCTGTGTACATTACAAGTCAAATCAACAAATAAAATCCATTATTGGCAACAATGTTCTTGGATTTTCATGAAATTTGTCATGAATGTTCCTTTTGCAGTAGTTACAAGCCCTGCAATTCCTTTTTGTCCTGGTGTCAATGGTTTTGATTCTATGGGCAGCCAAATTTTGATCGTTTTCACTACTCCACTATTTTTGAGTCACATATTCATGACATACCGCCTTGGAAAATTATTTTTAATTTTTCCACTAATCACCCAATCTTTCAGAAGTTTTGCTCTCTTGTTAGTTAGAGAGTAGAGATTTCAGAAAAAAATGTGTGAATATATATATTTCTTTTTAAAGCTGGTTTTTGATATGTCTGCTGATTTCAAGGGAAAATTTTCTTAAAAGTATGATCATAAGTTATAAGCTCATTATCTAAGTTTCTTACATAATAAAAATATAAATGAAAGAAGATCCCTTTGTCAAAAGCACACAAAATATATCCAAAATTTAATGAAGCCAAGCCTCCTCAGAGGGGAATTTGACTGAAAATTCAGTCAAATTCCCTAGAGATCCCTAGAGACCCCTAGAGATCCCTAGAGACTAAAAAAAAAAGTCAATGTCGTAGTGTCTGACTATATAATTTATCTTTTGGTAGGTTTATTTAAATGCAAAAAAAGTATTTAAATAAAAAATTAAGATCTTAAAACAGTGTCTGCAATGAAATCTCACACACTCATGTAAACTTTTTTTTATATTTTAATGAAATAAAATTATTGGATTTTTTATTACTTCAGCCGTAATTTCGAATGATCTAGTCTAATGATATTTTGTTAATGCTAGATTTCTTAAAGTAGTTTTCATAAAAACATTCAAAAAAAATTTTTTTTTTTTTTTTTACATATGTTTATATAATTCTATTTCGGGCCGTAATAAATTTATAAATGAAAGAATATCTGGTAAAATCATACAAGCCGGTGTGCACCCCATGTAAACACGGCAACTAATTAGACATTATGAGAAATGTTTTAATTAATAAGGAATATTTATCACCTGGCTTATTCTGGCAAATGCCCTCTCCCAGTTCACAGAAGTACATGTAAATCAAATACCAAATAGTTATCATAAAATTCTAAAATTTGTCCAACTGCTGGTTTATTTTTACACCAAAATTCCTCAAATTTTCTCTGTTGAAATTTGTACAAAAACAACAACAGAATAAATTATCATGTAACTAAAAATGCTATATTTTTTCTCTTTTTTAATGAAAGAACAACGCATGTTATTGTCAAAGTACATAACCTATGCAAAACAGTTCATATATGTGTGTGAGTTCATTTAAAAAATATTTTTAAGATTTTTTTCTTTTAGTTCTTTTATTGCATTTAATGTATCTACCAAAAAGAAAAGGTAACTTTAATGTATATTGTATGAATGTATGTACACAGACATAACTTTTTTTTTTTTAATACAACTACTTTAAAAAATCTAGCATTAACAAAATATTAGACTAGGTCATTTAAAATTACAGCTGAAGTAATAAAAAATCCAATAATTTTATTTCATTAAAATATGCAAAAGAGTTTACATGAGTGTGTCTGTTTTAAGATCTTATTGTTTTAAGATCAGACACTGTTTTAAGATCTTATTTTTTTATTTAAATACTTTTTTGCATTTAAATAAACCTACCAAAAGAAAAATTATATAGTCAGACACTACGACATTGACTTTTTTTTTTTTTTTAAGTCTCTGAATTTTCAGTCAAATTCCCCTCTGAGGAGGCTTGGCTTCATTAAATTTTGGATATATTTTGTGTGCTTTTGAACAAAGGGATCTCTTTCATTTATATTTTTATTATGTAGAAACTTAGATAATGAGCTTATAACTTCATGATCATACTTTTAAGAAAATTTTCCTTGAAATCAGCAGACATATCAAAACCAGCTTTAAAAAGAAATATATATATTCACACATTTTTTTCTGAAATCTCTACTCTCTAACTAACAATGAGAGCAAAACTTCAGAATGATGGGTGATTAGTGGGAAAAATTAAAAATAATTTTCCAACGGCGGTATGTCCATGATATGTGACTCAAAAATAGTGGAGTAGTGAAAACGATCCAAAATTTGGCTGCCCATAGAATCAAAACCATGGACACCAGGACAAAAAGGAATTGCAGGGCTTGTAACTACTGCAAAAGGAACATTCATGACAAATTTCATGAAAATCCAAGAACATTGTTGCCAACAATGGATTTTATTTTGTTGATTTGACTTGTAATGTACACACGAATTTCATAACAAAAATGACTAAATATGCTAATTTTTTAACATGAAGGAATGACGGAACCATTAATTTTATTTCATCATCTAAGATAATGCCTATATCTAAAGCTGTCTTCCTGAACAAAATGTTTTTTTTTATTATAGCTTTCCCTTTTAGTGAGTTTTCACTTGTAAGTGAACTCACTAAAAATTTTCTCAAAAATCAATTTCTAGCATTTTTAAAAAATACAAAAAACTATTTATCAAGTTTAGACATTTATTTCTAAAATCCTATGTACTTTAATCAACAAGGGTACAAAATTTCAACAAAGGTAAATTAATTAGTGAACAAATGAGAAGATTTTTTTGTTTAGAAGTGTTGCTTAAAATCTTGATCAAAATGATCCAAAAATTGAAATCTTCAAAAGTTTGACGGAGCCATAAGACCAAAACCATTAGCACCAGGAGAAAAAAAAATTCATGGGGTTTCTTTACTACCACATAAGGGAAACATTCAATGCAAATTTTATCAAAAATCCGGGATCATGGGTGTCATGCCTTGGTTGAACTGACGTGGAATGACCTATTGGCGATTTCATTGGGAATTTCAAAGTTCGTTAATCGAGCTATAATCAACCCGATTTAGTGTATTGTGTTTCTTTAAGGAGATGGCTTAAAGGCTATCTGCGTAGGATGTGGGAGGGGGGGGTTGCGTAAGTGGAAATTTCTCGACCGACGTAACTCGTTAATGCGAAAGAATCGAAAACGGGTTAAACGGAATTACATGGAACAAAATTGCAACTTTGATTTGTTTTGTGTGCTTTTAAAATGAATTTTAGTCTTGCTTAATCCTTAAAATAATAAGTTTCTGTGTTCCGAGTTTCGTCCCGATACCGTTATGCTATATTAAAATGAATATTTATATTTTTAACTTACCAACACATTGAATGACTTCTCCAATTTGTTTGTCCGTTATGTTATCCACCACGTCCTGTGTTCTAACTGTCGTAAATATATGTGCGAAATATTTTTTTCTATGTACAGTACCATGTACCATATTGAAAATTGTATGAGTACACCATTTTTACATTCTTTTACAGGAGAAAAAAATCAAATACATCGCAATCTATGGGCATTCTTGAAAACATATTTTAGAGGTTCGGTTTTTTGAAAGAAAACAATGTTGGAATAGATAATGTTAAGGCTCTCCAACTAATGCTTTCCAATGAAAATAGTGTCTGTATTATTAATAGTTCTTCTACAGGAACCCAGCAAACACACACCTGCTGGCGGAGTACCTTGCTAGTGCCTTTCTGCGTTTACGTCCAGCACTGGCCCGGCACTGCAAAAATTAACTGAATCGTACCAAAAGTGGTCACCCGAGAAGTACCTTGCCAGAAGTCCGGGAAGGCAACGGCACTCTGCTGGCATTCTGCATGTGACGGCCGTTACTCACAATAAAGGCACTGGCCCATTAAGTTTATAATGCCCAAAATGAAACGGCCGGGTGCCGGCTATTATTAAAATTAAAGGCACAGGCCTGGTATCTTAATAGTGACTGCAATATAATGGCACGGTACCGGATTAATGCCTATTTACGGTAATGCTGCTGTCATAATTAAAATACGAGCGAGTGGCGGATTGGGGTAGGGGGCTTATTCATCAAAATACCCCATCCCACCCACAAAAGAAAAACATTCCTTAAGGAGTGACATTTTAAAAGATAAAAAACAACATAAATGAAGATAAAAACAGCAAAATCCGTTGGTCAATCGTTTGCAAATTATGTGCGCCTATCATTAGTGATCATAATTGTGTGCAGTTTTCACTAAACTGCAATTTTCTTAACAAATTTGCACTCGTTTACATCATTAAGCGCACAAAGCTCCCGTTACGGGAACATCTATTATATATTATATTTCTATTATATATTATTTACGAAATACACATTTTATATAAACATTTACACTATATAACACACCCAATAGTGTAAATGTTTATATAAAATGTGTATTTCGTAAATTGCGTTAAAATATTTTACGTAAAAAACAGTGAAACTTAAAATTTACCTGTTATTTTCCCAACTCTTTAACATAAAATCCAAGGGCTTCGAAATGTATTATGAACCAACAAGATATCAGCATTGAAACATTGTTTTATATAAATAACTGTTCCAAATGATGACGTCCTACTAGTCGTCTGAAACTATTTAAAAAATACCAATTTAACCTTTCGGAAAGCTATATACAACAATGAGGAATCTGAAAAATTTTTGTATCCTAAAAAGTGTACTTCATGCGTAATTTATCAAATAACAAATAGAATCCGTGCAATGTTTAAGGCGTCTTCTCACTTTGAAAATTAAAAAAAATCGAATTTTTTTTTTTAAATTTTGAAAGTACATATCATCAAAAATGTTATATCAAAATTTCATAAAGATCGGACGAGTCTAACTACATTTTTGGGCGGACCGTTAGGTGACTACCTGAGAGCACCCGGCTGATTCAGCATAAATGGCATGCTGCTGAAACAGCAGCATGCATTTATAACGAAGGGCTACAACCTGTTTTAAAAATTTTCGAGGTGATGGGTGTCAAACTTGGCCCTATCGCTGCTCAATACGCCGAGAAACGCGACAGTGATCGCGTACGCGTGGGGAACCGCCGCAGCTCTAACGCTTCAAAAGAGACTAGGTCGAGACGAAGGGAAGCTATTTTGGACGAGCACAACTTCTACGAAGAATCGGAAGGTCCATTGTATGGAGCAGGCAGCGCTGATTAACCCGAGGTAAGTTTTTTCCATGATTTTTCTGCAACCAATACTTTAAACGCGTTTATCTCAAAACAAGGTTTTTCAGTGCCTTGTTGATGAAATTTCGGAAACTATCCGGTCGATTGTCATGAAATTTGAATGACATATTCTTCATAGTTATGGCTATAGCGCATATCATCAGATTTTTGAAATTTTGATTTGAAGTATTTTTTTTTTACAAAAAACTGCAAAAAAAACGGTTTTTTTTTACTTTTTCGAAGAACGTGCGCCATTTTGTTATTTTCGCGAATATAAAAAATCTGATGATATGCGCTATAGCCACTGGCATACTGAATCTAAAACTGTTTTATTTTTTTGCTTCAGATGACCTGTCTCGGAGATACCATCAACAAGCCACGAACATTACATTTCTACACGGGTTTTTCGATGCTACTGTTTTATTATAATAATTGTTCAAAAAAATAAAAAAAAAATTTCTTGTACTTGAAAAATGTGTTTATTATATAGGATCCATTTTATCCCATAATTGTTTGCAAAAATCCTCGAAAACAAATCGCGAAAATAGCTTATTTTCGAGGTGCCTAAAGTGAGAAGACGCCTTAATACAGACAAATCCGCGATAGCAGTTCGAATCTTGCAATCATGTCTCGTGAAAAGTTAGCTGACGACGCTAGAATTCTTGGCTAGACATCTGGTCTGTGGGTATATAGTTTTACATGTGAGACCCCGCGGTAAATCAAACATTTAATTCGAGAGCAATCAAAACGGCATAAAGAAAATAAAATTCCTAAATGAACCCATTGCGTACTTTCTATTTTTGACTATTACATGAAATACTGGCTCATTGCTTAATTTCTATCAAAATAACTGCAGAGGCTCTAATTTGTTAATTACCTAATTTATATTTAAAAATTAAGTAAACTTTTGTTTTACCACTGTTAAATTTAATATAATAAATTAATTATCAATAGAAACAATTACGTAGGCTGTTAAAAATTTTAATTTAATCTAAAATTCTCTGAAAAAAAGAAGTACAGGAGCTGAGCTCCCCATGCAAATTAAGACCTGACTGGCTTTAGTGTATTACTCCCTCTAACATATTTCTGCACCCCAATTCGGGTAGATTTTAAAAGGGGCTTAACATAGAAACAGGGACTTGGAGAGAAAAATTTTTCGGGGGGGGGGGAGTGTGTCCGAAAGCTAAAAAACGCTAGAATTTCTCACAAAATTGCGTGAAAATTGACATCCAATAAAACAAAAATTCAAAATTGCGGGGGGGGGGGGGGGGCGTGGCAAGCCCCCCAGGACACCCACTCTGCATACGTCCCTGCATAGGAATATGATGGTGCTTCATCAATTCATCAATATTGCTTTCAGGAAAGATTCAACAAAACTATAAAAAAATTAATATAAAGTATACAGATTTTACGAATAAAAATTTATAATTCTGTACATAGGCGCCTAATACAGCGGGTGGGGGTAGGGGGTTCACTGTAGGTGTAGTGAATATTTTTATACCATATTGAACTTCTTTGTATTATTTTAGTTTTAGTACTAAAATATGAAAGTCCAATATGAACTAATTCACCACCCCCCCCGCATCCAACAACAACAACAACAATAATAATAATAATAATAATAATAATAATAATAATATGAACGCCTATTAGAGTTTGATTAAGCTAACGTGCGGCCTCGGGCTGACATCTGATATAGGTCCCATTTATTTAAATGAAATAACGAAATTTTATGCTAACACTAAGAAATATTTACTGACCCATTACCTCTAAAAAGTACTGACCCGGTACAGTACCATGCCGTTAACTATGCTGCGTATGTTTTAGACACATGTGCACGACAGGCATTTACTGGCAATGTACTGGCGCATATGCATTTTTCAGGCATTGGTATTCCAGTGACTTTAAACTGACGGCAATGTACTGTGCTCCCGGCATACGGCACTTTGCCAGCAATGCGGGTACCTTGCCGTCATTTTGCGGGCAGTAGTGTGTTTGCTGAGAACACACAAAATAATTCCAACACATAATCAACTGTGGCATTTGAGAGACACTAGTGCATTTTTAGCACAAGGCAATGAGTATAAAATTTTTAGATTCTTCAGTGATGATGAATTTCATCGATTCATTAAACGATGAATTTTTTAATCTCTTTTACAGGGTCTCATGAAATTGCATTTATAGTAGTAATACATCATTATCTTATCTCCGAAATCTCGCCAGATTTAAGGAAAATACATTGCCAAATTTGGCAGTAAAATATTGATGCGTTGGAAAGTGTTTTATAATCATTGCGTTTGGCATGATTTATCTTTCTTGTTTATGTAATGCCACATTACCACTTTCTGACCGGTGCAGAAGAAGAGAAGGGGTAGTTTAGTTCTTTTAACTGTTGATCGCGCTGTTGGAATTTCATTCTTAGTACTCTTAATTCACGTTGCGCAACTGAGATTACGTATATGTACTGTTTATAATGCTTGTTATTGAGTATATGTGCATGGAGCAATAGAACTGATTCAATCATGCCATAGTCATTTGGAAAGATCTCAAATAAGTCATTGCCACTAAAGCTTTTCAACAGAAAATCAAAGAATTTCACCAAGTAGTATGCACAAAGCAAAGAATTTCATCCTACGCAACCCAATATTTTGAAGGGATTTGAAGAAATATTTCTGAACACCTAACAATTGACTGTGACGTAATAGATGTTAATACATCATGGAAATGTGGAATCATTCAGAATTTGGAAACTGAACCTTTGGTAGTCTTTTGTAGTGGACTGTATATCTCCTTCATTTCAATGAACATAATGAATGTCCTTTTCGATCGACAAACGGCAAGGAAAAAAAAAAAAAAAAAAAAAAAAAAAAAAAAAAAAACATTCATGCAGAATTTGGTGAGACGTTTTTGGGGACTATTTTCAAAGTTACTGAAGCACGGTAGTAAACGAACATTTTCCTAACATGTGTAGTTCCAACTAATTCCAGTGATGTGGAATCTAAAATAAAAGCAATTATTTGACTCTTGATGTAAAGTTTGCGTCATGAGTACTAACCTGGCATCAAATCAATATAATGACTCAAAAAACTACGTCAGTGTCATTTGTGATCAGAAAAGTGAAAAGCTTAGCGGTTTGCAGAGAACGCTTGACTTTCATAATGTGTTATTTCTACATTATACTGTTTTTTAGGTTCAAGTGGCAGCATTACATACCTCAGACCCTACATGAAATGGACAACCGTTTATTTTAAAATAGCTGCGCACCCGCTCTTCATACAGGAAGGAGCGAATATTTCACTCAAATAATATGTGCATGTGACAAAAAAGAATTTCATTTTTTTAAAAACTCAAGTAATCTCCTCTGTTGAAATTACAGCGGGATATATTAACGCAAAATAGGATTACTTATTGTTCAGTTGTTTGTAAGACAACCTTTGAAAAAGGATAAACAGAACACTTTTAATTTCATGAAATATTTATTAAGGTACTATACTCTGATTTATTCATATTATCCTTACAAATATACTAATACTACCTATTACGCATATTAATACAATCTATCTTCGCTTCTCTCTTTTCAAGGCTCGATTTAAAGAAACAGCTTACATTATTTGGCTCAAACGGGACCTTAATATTCTTTGGCGATTCTTTACAACTTACGCATTAGCATAGACAGTAATGATTTCACATAATGGCTGCCATTAAGGAAGCTCTCCATATATATTTAATATTTGCACAGTTTTGTAAGGTTGGCGTATTTAGCACCGCAAAATATTTCATCTCACCGTGGTGGAAAATATCCAAGCGGTGCCAATAGAAATACTATGCCAAAGGCCTACTTGATGGTGCAACAGCGCCATCTATCGACCGAATCGGCGTTAGATCCGTTTTCGCGGAACAGCATTGCCGATGGAACTCCTTCTGAATCTAAGTCCATGACAGTAAGTCAGAAACTAGTCCATTGCACGAAAAACTTTGCAGCCACCCAAACCCGGTGCCAAGCGAAGAAATTTTTACGAGACTTGAAGACGGCAAAGTGTTAAGTATTTCAGTACTTACGTATCAAGATGGACACCGGCAATGCTTGGCGATTTTTTAGTCGCCAAGCACGCCAACGCGTGAAACAAAACAAATTTGTTTTAAAAATCTAAAGTAACAACAACCCGGTAGAGAAATAACAACCTCTTTTAATTCGAAGGTTTTCTTATGCACACACGTATAAAAACATGAATATTAAAACATACTACCCAGCAAACGCACACAGGTTCTCTGAACGTCTATTAACGTTCAGAAGACGTTTTTGAACGTCTTCTGAACGTTAATAGACGTTCAGAGAGCCTGTGTGTGTTTTGCTGAGGTACTATTTTCACTATACATCGAAGTCCACTTTTTAATAGGTTTTGTTCCCGTATTGAACATACGTATTTTTAACTGACACATGAATATTAAAGATGCTTCTATTTTCACTTTACATCAAAGTCCGTTTTAATACGTATGTACCATACGCCACATACGTATTACAACGGAATTCCGTATCAGATTCATAATAAAATTTAAAATAAAAATATACGCTTACCTTTAATACTTTAAGAAGAATCTCACAAATAATCTTCATAATCTCAAAATTTGGAGCTATAAAACTGTGGGACCCAAAAAACTGTCCACATATGTACACATAACTGGTCTCTGTTGAAAAATTAAAAAATCACAAAACGAAAACATTCTTTCAAAAAACGACCGTAGCAGAAGAAAAAAAAGAGTCCGTATGTACAAAAATATCTGCGTTTCAATGAAATGTACGAGGAACGGTACCTCCATCAAACATTTTTCATCTTGGCACATTAGCACATATTTGGCGCAACTTTTTCCATATGGAAAAACTAGTGTCCGTTTTAGTACTCAAGTACCAGGAATTTCTTATTAAAGGGTTAAAAACATTTTTATGTTTTAAATTATCTCCATGATACACAATATCTAAAAACGTAGTGCTTTTTTCCCACATTGTTAGCACCAGAGTGTATTAAATTCAACCTTGCTTTTTGTGTAGGCACGATTTTGATACAATTAGCGAGTCGAGTCACATTTCAAATATGTTTGCCAAGAGTAAAGTGGAGGGGGGGGGGGGAGTGCGTTAATAAAATGTTGAAAGTCGCACCAAGGGTTTGCAATGTTTTGATTAAAATTATCGCTAAACTGGATGCCAAACGCGAAAATTTACTATAAATATATTATGAGTATAGTAAGAAAATGCCTGGCGAATATTGTAAAATAGCTTTAATAGGCGATTTCAATATAGATTTTAATTCTAAAGAAGTGTTTTATAGAACAGAGAAGACTAATACTGTGCACTCATAGATTATGATACACTTTCTAAATGGTATTTATAAAGGTGAAGTATAGTTTTACTATGCCTGTCGAAAATTGTTAAACAGTTTTGGTAGGGGATTTTAATATAGATTTCTATTCCGAAGAACTGTTTTATAGAACAAGGAAGGAAAACACGACATACTCATGGATTATTACGCCCATTCCAAACAGTATTTAAAAATGGTAGAGGATAGTTGGAATATGCTTGGCGAAGATTGTAAAACAGTTTCAGTAGGTGATTTTAAGATATATTTCGATTCGAAAGATGAGTTTTATGGTACAAGAAATAGTTGATTCCTATTTTAACACCCCCACTCTCGTCGATCTAAAAAATCGCCGCACTTTGGAGAGCTTTGCAGTCGTGGGTCTCTAGGAGTTATGCACAAGTTTCAACGCTCCCAAAAGAACTAGATGAAAACTAAGTGAACTAATTAGCGATAAACACACCAGTTAAAGAATTTGAAAACACTTAATTACTAAAACTACATTAATTGGCAACCCAAAAGAAATAAAAATGTAACGGAATGCTATAGTTACAGTTTGTTCCAAATCGCCATTTTAATTCTAAATTAAAATTGCCACATAAATAGAAAAAATTGTCATGGTTGCTGTATATGTTTAATGATCGCCATCTTGGCGAGAGTTGGGGCGTTAAAGTAGAAATCAACCCAAGAAAGACAAACATGGCACACTCAACTCATGGATTATGATGCACATTCGAAACAATATTTAAAACAGTGAAGTAGTAATGTACTTGGCGAAGATTGTAAAATAGTTTTAGTAGGCAATTTCAAGATAAATTTCGATTCCAAAGATGGGTTTTATAAAACAAGGAAGAAAAATACTGCTCACTCATGAATAATGATACACCTTCCAACCTTATGGAATAAGGAAGAAAATAGGGACGATGCAAAAATTATGATACGCTTTTAATAGATAGCACTTTGGTGCATATTTAAAATCTGAAAGGGTTTCAGATTTTCTTCTTTTTTTATTTTTGAATAATTTATCCAAGCAGAAAATCAAAATCGTGTACCGAAAATATTGCGTTAGGAAATAATTTTTTATAATACCAATAGATGGCGAGTGCAATGCTAGGACGGTTGTCTGAAAACGAAACTAAGATCGCCTTTTCAATACGGCGTATTTATTACTGTAAGATTCTAACTCAATGGTTATAACAAACAATTAACTAAGCTAATTTACGCATCATGCATGAAGGGACGTTAAAACTTTACAGTATGTTCATGTACTCATATCTCTAACGTGGAAGCTCTTTCACGTACGTAAATTAAAAAGATATTTTAGAATAAACAGCATTTTGTAAACAACAGTATTAGAAAAATTGATGGCAACATACTGCCCACATTCAAATCAAAATTTTAAATGTTTAGAAAACGAAATTAAGTTCTCTGGGAATTAAGTTTGAAATCTGTTTCTTTAAATCCGTTTCATCAAAAAAGTCAGTATTTTTAATATTTATTCTGAAAGAAAATGAATTGGTTTTGTCTCAATAAAGTTGTCAATCAAGGCAGAGGATTAGCATCATCCAGCTCTGAAAAAGAGGAAAGAAACTGCAACTACCCACGATGGTGTGAACTTCCCGATTTCGCAGTACAAAATATTTATTCATTTTTGAACAGAAAAGACCAGCGAAACATGTCATTAGTTTGCAAGAATTGGCGAAATGAATACAGTGCCCCAATACTGTGGAGGAGGATGAAATTCACCTTTCCGGATTTTGAAAACAATACAGAAGTGTGTCCCGACGTCGTATCTGCACGGAGATTTGGAACTATGTTCCGTCACGTAGAAATTGTCCAGATAGTAGAACCAATACCTTTACCTATTATTTTTCTGAAGCAGCTGATACTTTTTATGGAAGCCTTAACGTCTACTTCGCAGCTGCTGTCGATATCGTTCCATTTATATTGGGATGGCGACGAGCTTCCGGATGACGTTCATAAAGCGATTTTGAACTTACTTAAATCCCAACAAAAACTCCAACTGGTTGATTTTGCTCCATCTGCTTATTTCAAGATCGATGAATCCGTAGAAATTCTTAAAACTATTTTCGAATACAATTCCAAAACTCTGAGATACCTGCATTTACCATGGTTTAGGATATTTAATCATTTTGACGGACTTGACGACAAGTTTGAATTCATTACTGTGTACAAAGAGTTAAATTTTCAGCTCATGATGAATTTGGAAATACTGCATATTCCTTGTGCCAATGTCGTCGAAAAAATGCTATTATCGTTTCTTGACCATTCCAATAGGGTAGATATGAGAGGAAGAAAAGGGAATCTTAAATTAGTCAAAGTTGAATGTTTGAACATAAGTGTTTCAAGTTATTTAAAAATCAATCCTCTCCTTTGGGACTATCTCAAAAAAATTTTCCCCGACTTATGTATATATTTATTTTTGGATTCTCCGTGCGATTCTTTGTCTACACATATTGTTCCCCACATGCCACTTAAAATACTAAGATATCTACCAACTGATGAGCCTCGACCTAGCGAGCTAGCTGGTACACTCCTGCGTCATATTACCACACGCGGTATCAATAAGATCCTTGAAGAGCTATTTTTTTGGTTGCAAGAAGAAAATCCTAATCTTGCTCCCGATTTAATACATTTTACGAGTGGTTGCCCTGAATTGAAAAGATTGCATCTAGGATTCGATTATTGTGAATCGGCGCTGTATACCGTGTTCAAGAATTGGATAGAAAACAGACCAGCGTCATTAGAGGTTGTAAAAATCTATTTGTTCATTGACCCAACAGAAGAAGAAGAGTACTTTTACACAAGCCTTAATGATTTGTTTGCACCAGAATTGAAATTGATTGGAATTGAAGTATTTATTAATATTGTATAATCTAAATTTATTATTATGTAACATATAAATGCGTAAGCTTGTTTCTTTGTCCAGTATACACATCCACACCGTTCAACCGGTGGCCTCGAAATTTTGCACAGACGTGTAAAACGGTATTTGGGAGGCTGTAGTCTGTTTTAAAATTCTGAAAAATCTAGCCATTTCCTGATTTTTAGCGATTTTTCGCAATTTTTAATGCAGAACGCCACTCAAATGTCCGATTTGAGAACATTGATGAAAAAGATAACAAGGTGGCATTTATTTATTTATAGTTGCTCTCAATGAATGAGATTGACGACATTTAGAAGTCAGGAGTTTAAAAATGAGAAACAAACCCATCTATCTTCTACTTATATAATGCGCTAACGTATGCGCTACCAAAATCGACGATACGCTGCGAACGACAACTAGATGTAAACATTAACATAATAACAATAACACATGAGCAAAAATTCGAATTAACAGTTTAATGACGTCAACTGAAGCAAGCATATTCGTTACTGGTTACTTTCACTTACTTCACGCAGTACCTAGATTACAAAATAACAATAATGCATTAGGGAGGGACGAAAAGTTTCCTTTTTGGAAATCACTATTCTAATAGTGCGGAAAAGGTTCTCTCTGGGTTCAATAAAAAAAGGTGTAAAATATTATTTTGATTGAGTAATATCGTCTGCATTGGGCTTGAATTTTCGGAATTTGGATAAAAATAGACACTTTTTACTCGGCGTAAATAACATAATTATTTTTCCCTGTTGTTTTTCTAATAGTGAAGGAAATCAGCCAACTGGGTTTACTATTTTTTTCTAAATCATTTTTCCGATCAAATAATGTCCTATTTCTCGCATAGCACTTCAAATTTTGCAATTTTCGACGAAAAATACGATTTTCAACACTTTCCAACAAGATTGAAAAGTGATTATGGTTTCCGTTTGTCTGTCTGTCCGACTGCCCGTCCGTCCGTCCGTGTTCTAACGCCCGTAAATATGGACCGATTTCGACGAAATTTATATATGTTATTCTAATGTATTGTACCATGTACCCCATTGAAAATGGTTTATGCAGCATTTATAGTTTTTCTACAGGAGCATTCAAAATATTCCAAATACACTACGCTCCACGGGAAGTTTTCCTTTAAAGCTTATCATCCTTTCTATACAGTTACTCTGATCCCTGACTTCAAGCTAAAACTTTTCCGCCATTACAGCAAAAAGATTAAAGTTAACACAAAAATCCTAATAACATCTACCGCGATCCGCTTGAAATTCTTCATAATTATGTATAAAAATATAGAAAACAATCTGCGCTATTTTAAAAATCTGAAAATCCACCCTTTCCCTCATTTCTAAGAGATTTTTCGCTATTTTCAGCTCCATTTTAGTTCCGAGAGTAAAAAAAGTTAATCATTTGCGTGACAAAATTAGCTATTGCAAGTGACAGCTACTTCATATTGACGTCATACGGAACAAGCTTTTACCATATTTATAAGTTTATGTATTCATTTTTTAAATAAAATGATTTTCTTGCGGATGCTCACAGTGAAATGAAATCGTTTAAATAGGAACACTTTCCTTACATGGTTACATTACAATAATTTCCTTACATGGTACATGTTCGGAAAGTAAAAATTGAATATGAAGTTAATTATTTTAGGTGGACAAAGATTAAACATATTAAGTGTATAAACGCTTTCGTTAAACGTTTTTTTGTTCGAGAGCCAGTTGCAATTGCGTTCACTACGGGCTTTGACTTTGTTTTAGAGATATTTTGCTATTTGAAATGAAACAAAATTGATATATGTTGTTAAGGATTACAAGATGAAGCTTTCCATTGAAAATAGTGTCTGTATAGTTAAATAATACTTCTACAAAAGCACTCAAAATAATTCCACTACAATAAGGTTAAAGGCAGTTTAGAGACAGGCATCTATTTAAAGCATATAATGCTATAACATATAATATAATTAACTGATAATCCGACGACAATCAATTGCCTCCCTCAAATTGTGCCAAAAGTCGCCAATGTTGGCAACTTTTGTGATAAATTACCAAATATGGTACGAAAAAAATGGTTTGAAAAATGAACCGAGGTTGGCGATATTTTCATTAATTGGCGGTAAATCGAAAAATATCAAATGTGATAATATTAAGATAGGGCGATTTCATTGGGAATTTTGAAAATTCGTTACTCGAGCTATAATCAACTGATTTAGTGTATTGTGTTTCGTAATAAGGAGTGGCTAAGGGCTAAGGAGTGGCCAAGGGCTTACTGCGTACAGGGCCGCAACTAGGGGAGGGCAAGCGGGGCACTTGCCCCGGGCGTCGTGCTAAGGGGGCGCCAAAATGAGTTATGTTTCCATGAGAGCGGGTAATTTTATAAAAAATAATAAATAAATAAATTAAAAAAAAACTAGACAGAATGAAGATTTTACCCCCTGGTTTTGTGACTTTGTCCAAGTGTTCTATCTGAAAAATCCTGTCTTGTGTCACCTCTTTAGAGACAGTTAAAGAGTTTTGTCACAAAAGAAAGGAAAAATCTTCAAGAGACCCATCGGCTGGCAATGATTGATAACCGATATACATATCAGTTGATGAAGGTAAGGTCTCAGATTGCAGGTGACCGTCTATGCCTCTGTTTCAAGGAGAGGGGTGAAAGTATTTGTAGAAAAGAGCGTAATTGTGGTTTTAACTGTGGCACATCAGCCACATTTTTAAATGGACGTGGACTCTTTCTTAGCATTTTTAAAAGCGTCAAATAGTTCAATACTTACTTCATTATCTGTGGTACTTCCGTGAATCGTTTCATTTTTAACACTTCCATTATCATGCGAAATCCAGGAACAGCACGTGTGGTCTCTACTTCGTGCCCTATTATGACTCTGATCCTGCCGCCCCATTTGTTAGGGTAGTCTTAATTATTTTAAGCTGTCACTTTATCCCTGTCCAGATGTAATGATGTAAACGGTTTGTCCATTTCAAGACAAACAGTTGGACAAAACCTCATAAGTAATGTGTTTTTCAAATTCTCGCTTATTTTTATAACAAGAATACGGTCTCTGAAAGATTTTATTAAGGGAGTCAAAAGAATATATTGATCTATAAACGAGAAAAAGGAAAAGACACTGAACATATACATTTTTGGAAGATGGATAAGATGGCTGCTGTGGGACTCATTTTACATACATAATAAAGGATGAATCCATTTAAAGGGGGCGTCATTTTCGACTTTGTATTGGAAAAGAAAGCAATAATTTAGCTTGTAAGGGGGTATTTTAAAAATAGCCCGTTATATCTGTCAAATCTCTTGTACATAGGAAGAAGAGCAAGATGGGTGTACTTACTAGGTCTAAGTGGGCATCATATTACATATACACCTTCCCAAAAAAGTATTCGAGAGTAAGTTGGATTTCCTACATCGGTTTCTTATGTAAAATATTGTTCTTCGAAAAAAGTGCTTCAAGCAACATATAACAATAACTACTGATATTTCAATTCATGTTGTATGTGTGTATTTTAAAAATCTAATAGTTACTCACACAAATGAAATAGGAAATTCGGCTTACAATCGAATACCTTTTTGAGTGGGTGTACATTTGTCAAGGTAATGGTCCAGATAAGGCCGGAAGTATCGATTCTTTCCAGTTTTCCACCACCTTAG
This sequence comes from Cheiracanthium punctorium, assembly GCA_038373885.1. Taxonomy (NCBI): domain Eukaryota; kingdom Metazoa; phylum Arthropoda; class Arachnida; order Araneae; family Cheiracanthiidae; genus Cheiracanthium; species Cheiracanthium punctorium. The sequence goes on from JAWZYV010015698.1 coordinate 79,788, forward strand.
CAAAAAAGTAAAAACTTACCTGATTTTGACGCCCCTGTCTGCTTAGGCGAAATGTTGCCACTTTGGCTCCCCTGCGCTCTGAGCAACTCCCTCCCTCGCCAACTCTTAGAATCGGTCTTGCAAAGGGGATGATACCGGCATAGTTCATTAAGGCAAAACGCCCATGTAATTCTCTCTTATAAAAGTATATTCATAAAATCTATTAAAAATATACTCCAAAAGGTATTCAAAATAGTATGAAAATAATAAGATAGCCACATAAGACCTACGAGTCAGCTAGACCAAGCATAAGCGATTTCGAATCAGGCACTCCAATCTCGCTTTTATCCTCTTGAAGTTTTCCAGCATTCATTGCAATGTTACTGCTGCTGATTACGACTTTGCCCTCGCTGAAGAAATCTTTAAAAGAGTAAAAATCAATGGTCTGGGCATGAATAATTGTAGAGGTCAGTCATATGACAACATGGCTGGTTATTCTAAAGGGGTTCAAGCTAGAATATTTCAAGAACATAAACTTTTGTACCATCTGCGGCCAATTCTCTGAATGTAGTTGGGGTACATGCTGCTGGAGTATCACCTGAAGCTCAAACACTTTTTGGAACAGTGAATTGTTTATATGTTTTTTTTCAGCCTCTACGTCACGGTGGGAAAAAAAAAACACGTTCCACTTTCTGTTAAAGCTAAAACTAAGACTAGATAGTCAGCAAGAATGCAAGCTGTGGAAGAGATTTATAAGTATTTTGATAGCATTAACAAAGTCCTGGAAGAATTAATATCCAATCCTCTCCCTACATCTAAAACAAAGACCGAGGCTTTGAAAAAATGTATCAACAAGTTTGAATTTATCGTTTTGACATGTTTTTGGTTTAAAATTTTAAAAAAATTGACCGCGTGAACCAATTTCTCCAAAGAGATGATATAACTGTAGATGAAGCAGTCAGGCATATTCGAGGTCTTCTGAATCTTCTGGAATCAACGAGAGGCAAAGCTGTATTCGATGCAATTGCAGAAGCAAAAAAAAAAAAAAAAACGGCTAAAAATAATAATTTCCCCTGCTGATTTTAAAGAAAAACGGAAAAGGAAAAAGATGTTTGACGAATCTTGTGAAGATAAAATTTCGAAATTATCAGAAGAAGATCGATTCAGAATTTCTTTATTAGAAATTATCGACAAAATAATGAATGAGCTAAAAATGCGTTTCCAGTCTCTGGAAGTACTTAATGACTGGTTCCGATTTCTGAATCGGATTAAGATCCACCAGATGGATACAGAAGATTTAAAATCGGAAGCTCAAAAGTTAGCATTTGCATATAAGCAGGACATATTGCATAGAGGAATTTTTAGGAGAAATAGAAAGTTTTAAACATCACGCTCTACTGCTTGACGACGCTATGAAAACGATACCTGCATCAACCCTTTTGAGCCTCATTCATAGGCATAAACTGGAAGAAGACTATCCAAATTTGATTACAGCCTTGAAAATATTTCTTACTCTTCCAGTAACAGTTGCATCAGGTGAAAGGAGTTTCAGTAAGCTGAAAATTATTTAAGAAACTCAATGGAGCAAAATAGACTTTCAAATTTGAGTATTATCTCAATCGAACACAAAAAAACATCATTGATATCTTACGATGACATCATAAAAAACTTTTGCTGCAAAGAAAGCTCGTAAGCGAAATTTTTGAAAAAGTGAAGTTTGAAATGAAAATTTATTTTAAATTTATGTTCTAATAAAACATAACAGAGGATTTCGATATTGCTATTACTTTTCTTCATAAGTACTAATAAAAAATTTCAAGTTGCGATTTTAAATGTTAAATTACATCCTTAATTTAAAAACACAATCGTATTTAAAATTAATTGGAACTAAAATTAAATACATTTAAAGTTGCACCGACTTGACAATAACATCTTTCTGCTGCTTCAGTCGCCAAAATGCTAGAAACAGGTTTTATTTCTTTCTATTTATTGAATGTGTTTTTTTTTTTTCAAAAATTTTCAAATGTTTCTCATGCCTTTTTTTTTCTTTTGCGGAGGGGGGGGGGGCGTGCCAAAGTTAAGGTTTGCCCCGGGTGACGTAAACTCTAGTTGCGGCCCTGTCTGCGTAGGAGTGGGAAGGGGTTGCGTAAGTTGAATTTTTCCGACCGACGAAAATCCGTTAATGCGTAAGAACTGAAAACGGGTTAACGGAATTACATGGAACAAAATTGCAAACTTTGATTTTTTAGTGCTTGGAAAATGAATTTTAGTCTGCTAACCGTTAAAAGAATAAGTTTCTGGTACTCCGTGTCCGTCCGATACCGTTATGTTATATAAAATGAATATTTATATTTTTAACTTACCACACACACTACAAATTTGATTGATTTCAGTTTGTTTGTCCGTTGTGTTCTCCACTCGTCCAGTGTTCTAACTGTCGTAAATATATGTGCGATTTTTTTTTCTATGTACAGTACGATGTACCCTATTGAAAATAGTATGAGTAACATTTACAGTTCTTTTCCAACAGAAAAAAATCAAATACATCCCACTCTATGAGCAATCAATATTGAAAACATATTTTAGAGATTCGGTTTTTTGAAAGGAGAGAATGTTGGCATACATAATGTTAAGGCTCTCAAAGTAATGCTCCCCATTTAAAATAGGGTCTGTATTATTAATAGTTCTTCTACAGGAAAACTCAAAAGAATTCCAATACATTACAATCTGTGGTATTTGAGCGACACCAATGCATTTCTAGCACAAGGCAATGAGTATAAAATTTTTAGATACTTCAGTTAAACGATGGATTTTTTAAATCTCTTTTACAGGGTCTCATAAATTTCCATTTATAGTGATTATACAACATTAGCTTATCTCCGTAATCTCGCCTGATTTAAGGAAAATACATTGCCAAATTTGGCCCAAAGATTTTGATGCGTTGGAAAGAGTTTTATTATCAATGCGTTTGGCATGATTTATCTTTCTTGTTTATGTGATGCCACATTACCTCTTTCTGACAGGTGCAGAAGAAAAGAAGGGGTAGTTTAGTCCTTTTAACTGTTGATCGTGCTGTTGGAATTTTATTCTTAGTACTGTTAAGTCACGTTGGGCAACTGAGATTACGCATATGTACTGTTTATCATGCTTGCTATTGAGTGTATGTCCATGGAGCAGAAGAACTGATTCAATCATGCTGTAGTCATTTGGAAAGATCTCAGATAAGTCACTGCCACTAAAGCTTTTCAACAGAAAATCAAAGCATTTCACCAAGTAGTATGCACAAAGCAAAGAATTTCTTCGAACGCAACCCAATATTTTGAAGGGATTTGAAGAAATATTTCTGAACACCTAACAATTGACTTCACAGTCGTAATAGATGTTAATACATCATGGAAATGCGGAATCATTCAGAATTTGGAAACTGAACCTTTGGTAGTCTTTTGTAGTGGACTGTATATCTCCTTCATTTCAATGAACATAATGAATGTCCTTTTCGATCGGCAAACGGCAAGAAAAAATAAAAAAAAATAAAAAAAAAAACATTCATGCAGAATTTGGTGAGACGTTTTTGGGGACTATTTTCGAAGTTACTGAAGTAACAACTGATTAGAGTTTTTAAAGCAAAGATGAAAATTACGTATTATAAAAATATATCAAGCGGTTCGATTGGTTATTATTTTGGTGACTTGCATAGCGTAATCTTGTACCGTTATTGCATTAATACTGGTTGATCCCTGGGAAACATAGTTCTGATCCTGTGTATTCGTTTTCCATCGCATTGAAGTTGAATAATATCTCTGAATTTGCCATATGTGTATGGAAGTTTATTTATTCTACTTAAAAACAGCTGCGTGCCCGTTCTTTGTACGGTAGTAAATGAAAATTTTCCTAGCATGTGTAGTTCCAACTAATTCCAGTGATGTGGAATCTATAATAAAAGCAAAATTATTTGACTCTTTATGTAAAGTTTGCGTCATGAGTACTAAGCAGGCATCATATGAATATAATGACTCAAAAAACTACGTCAGTATCATTCTCGATCAGAAAAGTAAAAAGCATAGGTGTTTGCAGAGAGCTCCTGACTTTCAAAATGTGTTATTTCTACATCATACTCTTTTTTATATTCAAGTTGCAGCATTACATGCCTCAGACACTAAATGGAATGGACAACCGTTATTTTAAAATAGCTGCGCACCCACTCTTTATTCAGGAAGAAGAGAATATTTTACTAAAATCATATCTGCATGTGACAAAACAGAATTTCATTTTTTAAAAAGTTCAAGTAACCTTCTCTGTTGAAATTACTGCGGGATATATTAACGCGAATTAGAATTACTTATCGTTTATTTGGTTGTAAGACAAACCTTGAAAAAGGATAAACATAACACTTTTAATTTCATGAAATATTTATTAACGTGGTATATTCTGATTTATTCATATTATCCTTACAAATGTACTAATACTACCTACTACGCATATTAATAATATCTATCTCCGCTCCTCCCTTTTCAAGGCTCAATTTCAAGAAACAGCATACATTATTTGTACAAATGGGAGCTTTATATTCTATGGCGATTCTTTGTAATTTACGCATTAGCATAAACAATAATCATTTCACATAATAGTTTCCATTAAGGGAGATCTCCATATATATTTAATTTATGCACAGTTTTGTAAGATTGGAGTATTTAGCACTGCAAAATATTTCATCTCACCGTGGTGGAAAATATTCAAGCAGTGCCAATTTAAATATCCATGTACCGAATATAGCGATATCTTATAAATCCTCCATTATTCTGTCTCCTGAAAACATCTAACTTATAATAATACCACTTATAATAATAATAATCACGAACTTCTTATTTTATTTCTAAAGTAAGTTTTAAACAAAATAGAGCCTCCTTGTGTTAAAAATAAAGAGGAGGGACACATGCGCTAAAATTGTGGCATAATTTTTACGTACCTTAAAGCATTTCACGCATAGACCTTACTTACGAATTGAAATTCCGGTACGCCATTTAAAAACTCTATCGTTAGGTTGAAAAGAACCCTTTTTTTAATCTTTCTTGTGGCAACGCAACACAAATTCTCGTGCCATGATTTATTAATGTAATGGCGTAAGCTCTCCGCGTTTGTGCTATTAAATTTTAAACATTAGGTTACATTAAAATTCGTAAAAATCACTTAAATTACATGATTTTTTCGTTTTTATTTTAAGAGGCAGAAAGGAATGTTTCACGATTTGCCAAAATATCAAAAAGTTATGACGGATAGAATTCGAAATGCGACAGTTTTAAAGTTATTTTACGAAAATATTCGTCAAAACAGATACTTAGTATAAAGAATTCCTAAAAATCTACAAATTATTTTACATATTCCGAACAAACTGTTTTTAAATGAAAATTTTCTCCTCTATCCGATGATATAAATGCTGTTTTGCTGCAAACGTAATTACGGCCTTTATTACGAATTATGTGAGAAAAAATGCCAAAAATCTCATGAAAAAAAAAAATCTAGGTTGAATTTTGAAAAAAATCGCTTCAAGGTGCACAGCTTCATGTTTAGAACTTCCCGAGTATCAAATTTGGTACTTCTAGGTGTATCTGTTTGTCCGTAACGCCGCCGACAGACAGTCACACACACACCTTCTTTTATAATAAGTAGAGAAGATAAATTGTAACCATTCGCTGAGGGATGAAGCTTAGCGCATATGGTATACTCTTTCTAAATTTAGATGTTACCTCCAGCTATCAAAAATGTCTTTGATGGGTTAAATAATTTGTCGAAATCAGTAATTTTAGCATGCTTAGAATATCTTCATCTGTATGCTGACTAAAAAACGACCAAAAACTTACAGATCTTTCTGCGTGTTGTATAATGAAAACTGGTTATATCATTCTCGAGATCTAACGTGATGGACGATTCGATCTTCCGCCATGTTCCTGGCTGTTAACCCTTTAACGCGCAGTGTTCCCGCTCTGGGAACACCAAACTTTGCCGTTTTGACTGTCGCCGGTCACGAAGAATAGATTTGATTTCTATAAAAATAGTTGCGGGTGACAAAGCTCCACGAGAATCCTTTACTTTTTAGCACGTCATTTCCCGTAAAAAAATGGTCACGAATATTTTTAACAGCACTGACATCTGCTGAAAAAAATGGAAGAATGCGGGAACAGCTGGATAGATTGCCCAATGCTGAAAAAAAGGGCAGCCGTTGCCATCGCTCGACTTAACTACCAGCAAGATGGCGGACGATCGAAACGTTAATCGCGTGCCACAGATCTAGAGACCCTTTTTTGATGACAGCTGGCTGTGCAGCACAGCCAGCTGTGCGGCATCGCTCGACTTAACACGACATAGAATTCGTTTTATTACTTAATCTACTCCTTGCTTGTGATTAATGTTTAGGAGCTGTTGTTTCGTCTCCGAAAGACCAGAAAAGTTAATTATACAATGTGGAGAGGCTTTGCCTGCTGGTAAACTTAACTTGGCTTTTCCTTCAGGCCATAGAAAAGCTACTGTTTATCAATATATGCTAGAAACCCACTTACTGCATTCGCATGGAGAATTAGTGGCCGAAGTTTCCACGTTGCAAAATCCTCTTGAAAATGGTTATACGGCGATGGGTTGTATATCATGAATTGCCCAGCACTTTTAGCTTGATTTCTGTCCCTAAGTTAATGCGTGGGGTATCATCAGTAGAGAGGGATATGCAATACCGTTTCAGTCTGTGGTAGAATGGAAGGCCGCCATCTTTGAACACTGGGGTAATATTGATGTTACCGTCCTCCAAGGATTGGTAAATGATATTTTACATCGGCGATTCAAAATCATATGTAAACATAGCGAATACATTGGCTACTAACAATACTGCCTTTGTTTCGCAGGGCACATTTTTTTCATGTAAGTACGTATTTTTGTGAATTCTCCCTTAATATATTTGTTTAGTTCTTACTGGTCTGTTTCACACAGAGTTGCGGCAAAAAATCAAGGTGGATTTATTTAGGTGGGACACACTGCAATTTTTCCTACAGGGTGCTTCGAAACTCTTGGAAAAAATAATGCAAGATGTGGCAGAGGTAACCATCATGGTTCCTGTTCCCTCTACCATTTCCAACCTTCCCCCCCCCCCAAGAGTTGACGATTCAACCTCTATTACGCACATAAATATTCATCAGAGTAAAATTATTGCTATAGCACTACTCAAACGAATCCACAATTTTGTTATCTCCAGATAAGCACGACATAAAGAAAGGCTGCTCTACTGATTTCTATTCATTTTCTCTAATATTTCAGTCGAGTATTCACAATATGATAAAGTAAACAAAAAACTCGGCTGTTCGAGCCTCGCCAGGGGGAGACCCCCCCCCTAAACCCCCCTAATTTTTTAGTTTCATAATTGCCATATTAAAACGATATTAATTGACTATATGTCATTTTATCTCTCGTGTATTTCGCCTGGTAACCCTATGATTGTAACGTGTTTATAGAAAAATACATGTGATGCATATTCTACTACATGTGATGCATACATTTATATCGCTTTTTA
>JAWZYV010015699.1:0-55854 GCA_038373885.1 Cheiracanthium punctorium
ACGTTTATATTTCTTCAAACATCACGTAATAACGACTAATACGAATGATACGAAATTGAGTGATATGATAGGTAGTTGCTAATCTTAATTTATAGGCGTTGAATTTTAAAAATATTTTGCTTACATTTTGAGATTTTTCGAAAATCGTTTTAAAATGCTGAAAATTTGTTCCAGCATCACGAAATAAAGACTGCAGGGAATGAAACGAATTTGAGTGACATGATAGGTTGTCACTCAACTTAAATTCTAGGCTTCAAATTTTTCAAAAATGTTGATTAAATTTTGAGATTTTGCGAAAATTATTTCAATATGCGTAAAAATTCGTTCGCGCATCCCATAATTACGACTAAAGCGAATGAAATGATATTACTTAGTTACTCTAACCTGTAATATTTTAACAATACATGAAAATTATAACTTCGCTTTCTTTACTTTGGCAACATACTACATCCATTCTGTGTACTCCTACAATGCTGACGAAAGTTCTTGCTTTTTGGAAATTTTCATTCACTAACCCGTCGAGGACGGGTACTTCAGCTTGTCTATATAAATAAAATTAGACTTTTGTCTGTACATTTCTTGGAATTCAAAAATTTTGCGATTTCTATCCGTTTCAAGCACCCGGGAATCCGATGCGACCCTCAAAAAAAGTTTGTCTGTTCGTCATTCTGTCGTTCTGTCGTTCTGTCATTCTGTCCGTGACGCTTTTTCTGTTTAAGCATCACGTAAAAACGGCTGAAGCGAATGATATGAAATTGGGTATCATGATAGGTGGTCACTCAACTTAAAACATAGGCGTCGAATTTTAAAAAAATCTTGATTTTTATATTTTGCGAAAATCGTTTCAAACTGCGTAAATTTGTGTTCAAGCATCACGTAAAAACGACTGAAGCGAATGATACGAAATTGGGTGTCATGATAGGTGGTCACTCAATTTAAAACATAGGCGTCGAATTTTAAAAAAATCTTGATTGGATTTTGAGATTTTGCGAAAATCGTTTCAAACTGCGTAAATTTGTGTTCAAGCATCACGTAAAAACGACTGAAGCGAATGATATGAAATTGGGTGTCATGATAGGTGGTCACTCAGCTTAAAACCTAGGCGTCGAATTTTTAAAAATTTTGATTAGATTTTCAGATTTTGCGAAAATCGTTTCAAACTGCGTAAATTTTTGTTCGCACATCACGTAATAACTGCAAAGGTGAAAAAATGATATTTGGTGAAATGATAGGTGGTCACTCACCTTAAACTATAAGCATCTAATTTTAAAAAATCGATCCGATTTCGAGATTTTGCGAAAATCGTTTAAAACTGAGTGAATCTTTGTTCCCGCATTACGTAATAACGACTAAAGCGAATGATATGAAATTTGGTCATATGATAGATGGTTGCTCAACATAAACTATAGGTATGCAATTTTTTAAACATTTTCATTAGATTTTGAGATTTTGTGAAAATTCTCTCAAAATACGTTTATATTTCTTTAAACATCACGTAATAACAACTAATACGAATGATACGAAATTTAGTGATATGATAGGTAGTTGCTAATCTTAATTTATAGGCGTTGAATTTTTAAAATATTTTGATTACATTTGGAGATTTTGCGAAAATCGTTTTAAAATGCTGACATTTTGTTCTAGCATCACGAAATAAATACTGCAGGGAATGAAACGAAATTGGGTGACATGATAGGTTGTCACTCAACTTAAATTCTAGGCTTCGAATTTTTCAAAGATGTTGATTAGATTTTGAGATTTTGCGAAAATTATTTCAATATGCGTAAATATTCGTTCGCGCATCACATAATTACGACTAAAGCGAATGAAATGATATTACTTAGTAACTCTCTTAACCTGTAATATTTTAGCAATACGTAAAAATTATAACTTCGCTTTCTTTACTTTCGCAACATACTCCACCCATTCTGTGTACTCCTACAATGCTGGCGAAAGTTCTTGCTTTTTGGAAATTTTCATTCACTAACCCGTCAAGGACGGGTACTTCAGCTAGTAACATTAATAATTGCATGATTATCACACCATAAAATTGTAAAAATGAACAAGAATTTTCAATGTATCCCTTATTTTACATACATCACACGTAAACACGAATTCATGTAATTTGTGCTTAAATCCAGTAGACAGAAATAAAACACTTTTACTGTGTGTCCCTTCATAACCATGCAATACTGGCATCTGCAAATTCAATGGGAGTCTCATACATAAGAGCCTTTAGCTGCCCGCACAAAAATCAAGTCACAACATGAAAGATCTGGCGAGCGCGGAGGCCAAGTTAACGGTCCACCTCGACTAACCTACTGGTTTGGAAAGTTTACGTCTGGATAGATCTGCACCTCTCGTACATAATGCAATGATATCGCATCCTGCTGGAACCACATTACCTACCAGAAGTGTGAAGGATATCTTTCAACTTGTCAGGCACCACCTGTTCCAGAAACGTGAGGTATGTAGTTATCCCCTTCAAGGAGTTCTCGCAGAAGATAAGGTCCGATTATTCTTGCCAAAACATTTATGAAAATGCGTCACTGATACGCTGGTGGATTTACATCTTTCCACACATGTTGATTATGGGTGTTAAGTTTACCTTCACATTAGAAGGTGCATTTGTCCTTGGGAAGAACATTTGGCGCCCTCAGCGCCTTTGCGTTTAAACTCCGACCATGCATTCTCTGATGAAAGTTCTTTGTATTAATGTGTATTATCGTTTCCTAAAGTTTTGCCTATCTTTTATGAGACATCCTGTAGAAGTTAGAGTTCTGTTTCAATATCAGTTGCTTTTTGTTCTAAACCTTGTAATTTTACAATAATATGCTTTAAATTTACACAGGGGTTTTCAAAAAAAGGGTTTCTGTACATTTACTATATAATATTATTTGCCAGGAGAGGACAGCTCGCGTCACTGAGAGCTACATACGTGTCCTTCCCGGAATTTCCCGCCACAATTTAGAACCTCATCAGAAGGTGGGGGACTTCTGAATATTGTCACCCCTCGGAAACTGCTAGCGACCGCCGAGAGGACTTTCGGAACCACGGATTTAACGTGCACGTACACTGCATGTAAGCGGTGGTTTTTAGTGGCACGCTGGTCTCGAACCCGCAACCTTCCGGTTACGAGTCCAACGCCTTAACCACTGGGATACCACGGCCCTACTATATAATATTGTAAATTAAGAGTATAATGTGCTGTTACGCCACGCCTAGACTGCTTGAAACTTTAATCACAACGTACTGGCGTTATAATAACCAGCACATTGCTTAGTAGTTACATTTTTCAGTGTATAAATAATCAAAGCTTAAACACATTCTTGTATCCATTATGGAGTATTAATTGAACATTTTCATAGTAACTATACAATTTATTTTTTGTCATGAAGTTTAATTTAAACACAAAAGCATACATTAGAATCACATTTTAGATACGCAAACTTAAGTAGTATGAACTAATTTATATGAAAATGGCAGCATCTCACCGTCAAAAGAGAGAACTAAACAGTCCTTTGCAAACAAAAGTTTTTCAGGCTCATTAAAGATGCTATCCACAAAAATCATTTCCATTTTTTAATGATCGAGAGAACAATGAGCTTTTATGCTTGTAACAATGACAGTGAGTAACTAAAGTGTATATCTTTTTCATCGAGGGTTACTGAATTTCAAAATAAGCATCGATACGTTTTCATATCATCATCGAATATATTTATAGAGTGAACTAACAAAATTTAAATGAAATATACTCATAACATTAAACAACTCCTCTGCACATAGTCACAGGCGTAATTCAATTAGTTTTTTCTGTAGAAATAATTACATATATGAAGAATATGAATAAATTTTCACTGGTGTTCAAAATTAAGGTAACAAACATAAAAAAATGAGATTTTTAGACAAAAAATGGGTTTTTAGTATACAATTACCCCATACCGTCAAGCCGGATTCGGCCACAAAAATATTTGCGCAGGAATTTATTGTAGAATGATATGCAAACAAAAGAATAATTTGCCAAAATAGGATAGGTCATAACTCTTTACTGATTCGTCTAATAAGCGGCGTGGCCACCTGGTACAGCTATTTAAGCATCACATCGATTACTCATATTGTTAATGAGACTATTGATCAGTGATTGTGGCAGTAATTCACATTCTTCCAAACGCACCGATTTTAACAGGATCCTTGGAAGGGGGTTGTCGACATGTGATGGCTCTCCCTAGAGCATTCCATATGTGTTCTATGAGACTCAGATCTGGAGACTTCATTGGCACACCATACTGTGAATATAGTCTTTTTCCAGATAATCGTCGACTTTGTGACTTTAATTTTAGAAATGAATGTTTTCCAGATAAGTAAAAGAGAACAACATATTTTCTACATCCATTTCTAGGCTATTATTTAATAAATTTATCAGTAAACGTCAAGTGTTTTTTAAAATTGTGACAAAAGTTAGGGAACTGTTGGCTACAGACTAATGACAGAGTTTTAAATTTTTTCAATAAAAGATTGCTACCACGTACACATTTTATTTTACCAAGCTGACTTCTTAAATATCAGCTTGGTTCACATTTGTAACATGTTCTATAGGCAAAGTACATTTTTTTAATTGTCTGTATAATAAAAACACACTTTTAGATTCCACATGTACTCGAAAGGATAGATTTAAGATTACCTGCACAGACATGACACTTTCTGAGTTAGTCCATATATTACCAATGTTGGTGGTACAATAATGTCCCATGGACGAGAAATATCGCATGAAACAAAAGCAGGGGAATTCAGTCCTCCACTCTAAGTTCGTGTCACTGAACAAAACAACAACAACAACAACAACAAAAAATGTCCCTAAGCACTAATACTTCCCAAAAGTAGATTCTTCTCGTAACATCGTTTACATAACTTGTGTTTTGTTCATGTGGGTTTATGAAAAGCTGAAACCGTGTAGAAAACACGCCATTTTTTTCCCGCTTTAGCTAATTTTAGATTTGAAGATATCCAGGTAAGCATAAGAATGTCACCTGCAAATTACGAAACTATTATATTCACAGGCACACCCCAAAAAAGAAATAAAAGTTTGTGAGGGGGAGGGTGAAGGTAAATTTTCTCACGTAGGCGTTTGATTTTTACCATTTTGTTAATATAAATGGCCGGACCCTGACCATAACCCTTTGGCATCGTTCCTGCGTATTGATATACGGTGAGCCTAGAATCAACATTCTTTCAGATGCGTATGTGTCCTATTTTTGATTCAATCATCTTAATTTTTTTTTCAGTCAATGAATCCGCGAGTATATTCCTCGTTTACGTAACGGTTAAAACAAACTGAAAGTGTATGCTATCTAAAAAATAATAAAATCCTTTCGAAAATAGACTAGAACAAAACTTTCGACTGCAGCAACCGGCTTATAAATTCAAACTCCATCTGAATTCTGAAAAAGAAAACATCGCCAAAAACACTTTTCGTGGGTGGCAAGAAATGACAAATCTATGCTGATCAGCCTTTTCGCCTTTTATCTCACTCGCTAATGACATGACCCTACTTGAGTTTAGGATCATTTGCAGAGACTGTAAATTACGGATTCTTTGAGATTTGCATAATGATAAAGAAAAATTTTCGTTTTTTCTTCCTCTTTTAATGCAGGTTACCAAGGCTTATTAAAAGTTTGAAACACTTTTAGCCTCAGGTATATTTTTCTGTTGTTAAGTAAAACAGAAAACTCATATAATTTTCAAGCTTGTGTATGTGTGTATGTAAGGCAATGTTAGAACATGAGAATTTTTGGAAATGATTTTTATTTCACGTCCTTTATTAAATTGCTAATTTATTTAAATTTCTCAAGGCACGACAAGTAAATGAGTATGACCTTTCAAAGAGTTTACTTCATACTTTATCATGAAATTTTACGGAAACGTGTTTATTATGGTTGTTTAATTAATTTAGTGTTGAAGCATTCAGCCATCTTAATTAAAATAAAGTATTAATTAAGCCAAAGAGCTGTAAAATAAATTAATTTTGAATGACACTATCGAGCTCAGCTGTGATCTTAAAAGAGTATGAATTTCAATTTAATTAGAAATATTTTACACGTAGAGATTTATAGAGACAAAAGAATTTTCAATTTTAGTGCGATCGAATGACAATTAGCGCATTTCAGTCAGAAGTCATGCTTGCAAACAAATTTGTTAGCACAACTTTATTTAACACTCACCGTAATTTCCTTCAATGAAATTCAGAGATATGTCACTAAAAGTAAATGAAGGCAGGAAAATAGCATTCTGGAATGGCATCATATCTTAACATCATTATCCCTCTTATCATTATTACTCTTATTATCATTTGCATGCTAAATATTTAGCGATTTGAACTCCTCTGGCTTAAGCTATGGAAGAGGGTGTGAGGTAATAATCACAAGCCTATTCATTCTGATGAACTATTTTTCACAGTCGAACCCGCTTAATGGAATAGCCAATTTTCCACGAAAATTTATTCTAATAAGCGGGGTATTCCTTTATCAGGGATCACATTGATTAATTATTACGGTTTTGGACATTGAAAATTTATTTCAATAAGCGGGATATTCTTTTAACCTATGTTCCATTAACCGGGTTCGACAGTAAATGTTTCTGCAAAAAATATTCAAAAGAGCTGTTGAGGATATGAAATGTTCAAAAGATATCTTGAGAATGCTTTCATTTTGGCTAAACGTAGATGGAAATAATTTTATTTATTTATACACGATCTATGTATAAAACATCTTATTAATGTATAGTATCAGATACTCCTGAACAAAGGAATATTTAGCTCAATTTTTGAAAAATTAGAAAAAGTTTAACTGGCATATGGGCAACTGCATAAGAATAATCGAAGAATTAAAACAACGCCACTAGAGTATTTCCTTCAATCACCGCCCTCATTTTATGATCGCCTGTAAAGAACTGCAATGTTCACGCTTTTCAATCGAGAGCCTGGTGTCAGACACCTCATTGACATATACTAACTCCATTTTGTTTCAAACCCAGATTAACCTTTGTAAAATGCTATTTAAACAGTTACTGCTCAAAGACTATAATCATAGATTTTTTATTTGTATGTTTCTGTAAAAGAACTATAAATGTTACTGACACAATTTTTTCATAAATCTTAATAATATTTAATAATTTTACTTTATTTTTTATAGAAAAAAGGCCTAAAAATACATTTTAAACAAACTGCCAACTGACAACAATAGGCATCGATTCGTTATTCATTGAATGAACCTTAGAAGAATGTGGTTCAAAAAGTAAGATATGTCCTTTAACCAGAAAGTTTATTCAAGAAATCCAAGAGATGCACAACCATAGTATTTGGTTCAGATTATTTTGGACATCAAAGCATTTGTTCCTTCTGTATACCAATCTACTGATACCGGCGTCGAAGAAATCAGAACTCTGTGATCTGAGTCGTTCTTGCGGCATCGTTTAGAAATGCCGTATTGGCAGGAGCTTCTTCAACGGCCCAAAAAAGTGAAAATCGCTGGGTGCGAGATCTAGGCTGTAGGGAGGACGTTTCAATGCGTTCTGTCGGAAGCTCTGTAGTCAACCATGTGTCCAACCCTGTTCCGTCTAGTGACATTTCATTGCTGTGATTTTCTGTTGTACTTATATATGGAATTTCATTTGCTTGGGGAATATGTGCACCTATAAGAGCTGTTGTTATCTTACTTTTTTAAACACCTAAGCGTTTAAAACAGACTGAAGAAATTAGAGATCTTGGGTTTTCATGTCTAACTGTATTATACATTAATGAAGCCACTCAAGTCAGCTGCTATTTGAGCGAGATGCATTTTTCCATAGGGACAAAAGGGGAACTAAAGCGCCACAGAATGTCCTTGTATTTGGTCTGTTTGAATGAGCTCTTAGTTCAAACAAGCAACATGCTCATACTCTTGAATGATGACTGCTCTGTCCATCCCCCACTTCAAAAATCTTCAATGTATAAAACTAGTTTTTCTGCCTCCGAATACAACATCTGTGCCCTAACCGATGGATCAGGATGCTATTCGAAGTTGCAAATTGACTCCAATTAAGGAAGCAGTTGATTATGTGAATCATGGGAAGTTATGAAAACAACAGCGAATAAAACATCTCCTTATTGGAAGAAATCATTCTTCTGGAGCATTCTTGGAGTCAAATAACAGCTGTTTTAATTCGCAATTGCTTATGAAACGTTTGTCTTTGCAAGAGTGTATTGGAACAAAGACAAGACAGAAATGCATCCTATATGGATTGCTATGTGGATAGAACAACATGCTATACATATTTCTACTAGAAATGGAAATGAACGTTTCGAATCTTGCGATAAGGAGGTGTGTAATTTAGGTATCTCAATGATAATGACATCGCATCTGAAATGAAACAAGAGAATGATGAAGACAAAGTAGTTTCTCTGTCCTCAGACAATGAAAGTGATATGATGTATCTTTAATCTCTGAAGTGAAAGCTGTGGCAAATATAGTAAATACTTTTTTTCTACGTAAAATATATACAAGAAAACAACGAATTCCTTTCTTATCGTCGGCAAGAAAATTGATGAACTTAAAATCGAAATGTAAAATAACAAATATTTGCTTGAAATAATACTTATAATAATTACTTAAAAATTAACTAATTGATTCCATGTGATGTAAAAATAAAGCTATATTTTTAAAAATACTTCTGTTTATATATTTATTAATATAGTGTCTATTTAAGTGAGTAATAATTTAAAGTAAATCGTACATTGTTGTACTGAATGTTTTAGACAAAACCACCATCAAATTCTATGAAAAAATCAATGCTTTAAAAAGTTTTGCCATACTGAATATCCGGTTATAATGAACTTTTTACTGGGTAGTCAAAGCTACACTTTAGTTTGTTTTCACTGTTTTAATCTAAAGAAGACTAATTCATGCACAATTTATCAACAAAAATTCTTAGCATACAAATGTATATAGAAAAAGGCGTGCGAAAAATTGTATTGAATAGTGCAATTACTCTGGCATAAAAAACAGTAGCAGCGTTGCATACAACCGTCATGAACTTATTGCAATTAAATGGAACATTAAACTTTTAAAAGTACCATATTCACTCCCAAAATATTTACTAATACATGCACTGCACGAAAGAGTTTAGACTAACGGAGTGTCAAAATGATGCGAGGTTCAAGTAAAAACAGGAAATGCCTAACTTTAAAATTTGGAATTCTTTTCAATATTTTTTACAGGTTTCTATTTATTTCGTGACACATTGATGGATTGAAAAACGTAGCATGTTTACTTTAGAGATCAGAACAGCAGATACCTTAAAATGAAATTCCACGGCTCAGCATATTGAATTGAAGTATGTAAACAAAGACAAATGAATTCACTTGTTTACCCAAGATCGCTTACAGGAATTAAAATTGAGAGAATTAATGTGAACTTTAGAATTTTAGCTCAACAATGCTTTTCATTTAAGACCATGGCTTGATTAAGTGGATTTTTATATGGAAGCGAAACTTTGAATAAGTTAAAGGAATTGTAATTACACTTTTCTTTCAAAAGTTTGTAAGCACAATCGTTATGGTAAGGTATGTGTTCTACCCCACGTTTCTATTTAGGAATAAAACCACTAAATACTATAAACGCCGAAAGAAAGCTGTTATACAGATTTTGCATGTGATTTAATTTTGCAAAGTATGCAAAATTGTGTGTAAAATCAGTAGAAGCTCTTCAACTTGTTTTACAGTTACATTAGTGCAGATAAAGAAATTGATTAAAGTTAGCATATTTAAAATAAACTGTTTTCTGGTTTTAATAGATAGGATTTGCCGAATAAGTATTGGAATTGAAATCATAAAAGAAATTTATTTAAAATACATGCTAGTTAAACTTTTAGAATCTATTGCTATTATGCATCAATCCACCGCTGCCGGGGACTTTTCTAGTCATTACTCGTACAATGGTAGATGGCAAGCACATGCATGGCTCGTCAAGTATTCCGCCAAAGTAACTTGAACATCACTAGTCGCCATAAACGATGCCCGTTAACTTTATTTTTTGTCTGAGGGAACAAATGAAGTCGGCGGGAGCCAGATATGCACTATTTGGTGTTTGTGGGCAGTGTGGCGATGTTGTGTTTAGCTAAGTAGCAACGTTTGACTGAACAAATTGTCGAGATGGAATATCCAGGTATTGGGGATTTTTCTTTGGCGGACCCTAATGCTTCACTTTTTGCATAAAGTTTACTGTTTGTCCTGTTGGCAAAAACTCAAACCATTTCCTGGAAAATATCTTTCCCAATATTAATCCTTGTATACGAATCGCTGTGTACAAGCTATTCTGCATCTACACTGTGTCCAGTTTGTTTCTCAGCAGAATGCATATATACACGCAGATACATATATATATACACACAAATACAAGGTTACAAACACAAAATCTGTGATAACTGAATAAATATTTGGTTTACAGTAAAAAAAAATTTGCACAGAGATATATTATCATAGGAGAAAGCATACAGCAACACAACAACAATAAAAAAAGGTGAATTGTTAGTTAGTATACAGGTTGTATTAAAAACGGTCAAATCATGTTCCATCCTATCTCGGGAAAGGTTCATCTTATATGAAGTGTAAACATTGTACATTGTGATAAAAGCCTCATTACGAGATACGATACTCCTAATAAGGGCGACGAGAAACACTTACGGCAGTAAATCTTTTTACTGCCGTACAAAAAAGTGACACAAAAAGAGAGGCTTTTAACACATCTAGGGTCCTGGAACGGGGCGTGAACGTCGAGCAATGGCTTTCCCAGTCCATCCCAGCCATGTTCTGTAGGATTGAGATTTCGCAGGCCAGTTCACGCAGCGAATGTTCTCCGATTCAAGAAGATCGCCAGCAATGTGAGCTCTGTATGGCCTCACATTATCGTCCATAAAAAGAAAGTATGGGCCTGCAGCCACCCTAAGAAACCTCACATAGCCTTCAAAGACCTCATTCGCATAGTGCTGTGCGGTGACACAACACAAATAAAAGTCGTACAATGGTGTAGACTGCGCAATATAGGAGGACACCCCAGGAAAGAATTTCTCAGCCAACAAGTTGATCGATTTCTTTTGAGTTAGAGGAATGATAGAGAGCTTCTCGTTCTCAACAGGTGAAGAATCACTCCGTATGCTGAATCTTGACTTACCAAAAAAAAAAAAAAAAAAAAAAAAAGAAGGAATGTTTTCATTCTTGGTGAATATTGTGCTCGACAAGCGTGTTCTAGTGCGCCTTCTTGCATGGGCGCTGGCAGCATAGGGCAAGGGGGGCGATGGCCCCCTGGATTTTTGTATGCAGTGTTTTCCCTTGCTTTTTTGCTCTTTCCAACATGGTAAAAATACGTTAAAGTAGTCTTTGCCCCCCTCGAGTAGTCTTTGCCCCTCCCTGGAGTAGTATTTGCCCCCCCCCCTGGGAAATATTCTGCCTTCGTCCATGCCTTCTTGCGTTCAAGAGGAGATATACCACTAGACGTCGGGCGTAAAGGGACGACGTAAATGCAAGATGACTGTATACTCTTTACCTGAAAATTCTTTTTCCAGATGCAGCTGCTAGGTCACAGAAATCTCTGTGGCCGTAGTCTGCCTTAGTCGTTGTGCACTTAATGCAATTATCGAGTCTTTACAATTGTTGTTGTTCTTGGGCGGCTTTAGCTAGACTTTTGTGATGATGCCACGTGTTTTGCATAGATTGCACAACCCGAATTTGGAGGCACTTACCATAATGACACGTCAACTTGTGAGTACCCAACTTCAAGCCTGCCAACGGCTATTGATCTCACTGAATCATCTAAACGATTATGAGAACAAATTATCAGTACAGACAGTCAAACTTGTGGGTTTAAACTTAATATTAACAACAATGAAGGCAAAAATCCGAGGTGCTTAAAGAGTCATATCGATCGTTGCGCTACAAAGTCAACGCTTACACTATTTATTCGAAATCGAAGGCTATCATTGTGCTATCCGTCACACAAAATATATAAAATACAAATTTTATTAGTTTTTTTTTGGAGGAAGTTTTGAGTTATTGTGAAAAACTTGCTTAAAATGTGATTTTGGACACCAGTGTACTATAAGAAAAAAGTAAATGTATGACGATGTACTAAACATCGACAGAAAGTTTTAAACATCAGTTTAATAAAATACCTCAAAGTTTAACTTTGATTATTTTATGATAGTTAAGTGGCTGTTTAAGAAGTTTTATGAAATTCTACTTAATTACTCAATTTCATATTGATTCAAACATTACAATTTGCATAACAGAACTAGCACGTTAAACGATGCTGGCTAATTAGATAAAAAAATTTAAAACATATTAACTTGAGACAATGCATGAAAAGTTACACTTTCAACTTTACTGGACAAAATCCTCATTTGTATCAAGATCGTACGAAAGACTAATTACATCCTTAAAAAATTAGATGTTCAAATTACTGATATATAGAGAATGTATTTTGAAATCATCTAGGAAAGAATGTATTCATGAATATATTCATATTTTGCTAAATTAAAAAAATATCCCACGCATATTTCTAGGAATATTCGTCACGTTATAATTATCCGAAAAGACTTGCTAGTAATAAGTACAATTAAATTTATTAGTTTAAAAGTAGTATTATTATCTATGTATATAGAAGTACTGGACAATAAACTTCCTTATATGCAGAGACGACAAACGAATTTTAATACCTTTTTCTAATACAAAATAAAGCTCAAACAATAAAGCTGCACCCCTCAGAATTCTTTTCACGATTCCATATAAATCGACATTAGAAAACATATTTTTAGAATAGAAGTGAAAAATGAGAATGAAAAATATATATCGATGACAGATTAAGAAAATTTATTGCGTAATTCTAAAGAAAGTAATGCCTTTTGACTTTGAGAGAAATCTCGTTTCACTCTTATCTCATAATTTTACTTCAGATTTTAGAGACTTTAAAAAAAGCTTAAAGTAATTCTCCTTCCCCTGAAAACTCCTCTTGAAGATGGATTCTAGAAATGTGTGTATTGAATAGTGGTGTTTTTATGTAAGAATGTTCTTCTTTTCTCGATATTTTTTTTATTGTTTTCCAATACACAAAAGTACCTAGATAAAAGTAATTTTACCGGTAGCGAGTACATTTTACCTTTGCTAAAGTAAAAAGAAAGTATAATGCGATGTCCGTGTCTGAGGTCTGTACTGTGAATTTGTTTTCCCTTCACGAAGTTATATGAAATTTATTAGGATCAAGTCATTTTACGCATTTGGATGTCGAATCTCACATAAAATTATTCAACAGGAACACAAAGAGTATTCAAGACTTCATGTACATTTTTTACTATAAGTTCTACAACAATCCGGGTATCGCAAAAATTATTACCATAAGTAAAATTTATTATTTGACTTATAGCGGTGGTGGAAGATGCTTTTGTGACAAGTACCGAACTGTTAAAATCTTTATTTTAGCCGTGAAATATTTATCGATGGGTATAGTGGTAATATTAATATTAGAACGCAATCATCAGTGCAATACTGAAGAATCAGAGATATAGGAATAAAGGAATGTATAAAATGAAATAGCTTTGGTGAATAAACAACATAAAATATCGCCGAGTTCCACAGCAGTATTTCTGAGGCACATACACGAATGAATCAGTGAATTTTCACTTCTTATATATAAAAGAGGACCTCCCGGCTGCAAGGTTTTACGCACCTGTCACTGTCACACGTCTACGAGCGGTGAATTCTCCGGTTCGAATCTCGTTATCCCGTGGTTGCCACTTTTATCTTCTCCTGTGTTTGTACTTCTGTAATTCTTAAGGACTTTCTTTGGAATAAGAATGCACTTGCATGCAACAAACAACAGGGATGAAAGGCGTATCACATAGCAGCCACATATCGATAAAATCTCACACAAACGAACAAAATGTAAAAGAAACACATATCTCACGCATGTGATTATGCACTATCGTGTATGATTACAACCAGACTAATTTGCTTGGTGCCCAGATACATGCAATAGATGACTAAAGCTTGGAAACAACTTTTACCTACTAAACATACGTAAAATCAGAAGTGCACATTAAAACATAAATGAAGCTCCATTTGTAGAATAGGGTTTCTTTCTTCGTTTTCACATTGTCCCACTAGTAGAATCACTCATCCAGAATATCTAAGTAAACATACATGAAAGTACGTAAGTGGTTCAAAAAATGAGACGACAGCTCTCACAGGTGTACATATTCACCGAGCAAATGATACTCCATTTATAACCACAGCAATGAAATCTCAATAGACGGAACAGGGTTGGACACGTAGTTGACAACAGAGCTTCCGATAGAACGCACTGGAAAGTCCTCCCTACAGCCTGGATCTCGCACCCAGTGATTTCCACCATTTAGGGGCAATGAAGAAGCATATGGCAGGACGGCATTTCTAAAACGATGCCGCAAGGACGCCTTCGGTAAGTAGCTCACAGAACAGAGCCCTGATTTTTTCAACGCCGGTTTCGATGGATTGGTATAAAGATGGAACACATGCTTTGATGTCCAAAATAATCTTAATCCAATGCCTTGCCATGTCCGCATCTCTTGGATATCGTGAAAAAAACCTTTTCGGTTAAAAGAATTGTTATCTTACATTTTGAAAAACCATCGTAATTATTTTATAATCACATTTCAGAGACACAGTAGCACATTTTTTTTTTTTTTATCCACACATTCTTGAGCCATGCTAAGGCAGCGACCCTGTTACTCCAGCCAGGGGGGCTATGGGGTATGATGTTAGAACCCCCAGAGAGAGAATGTCCTGAATGATCAAGCTGCTAATGAGTTTTGGTTAGAAACCGTTAACATCAACAGTTAATTAAAAGACAAAAACAAAACCGGAAGCATGAAACTTTGAAAACATTCTCAACAGCAGGTGGAACTAATCACGCCAGTCATAAGAAACTAAACAAATAAAGGCATTGGCAGAGACATTTCCATCTATTTAAATGAAGAGGGTAGAAAGTGAAGCAGTGGTGAAATATATATAAAGATATGCTTCTGTTTTACATTGAAGCAGAAAGAGGGAAACCGGGCTGCTTTTTAAAACGTTAGTGCTTAATGACAAAGGAGATGGATTAAATACTTTTAATATTTAACTATTTAAATATTTAACTATTAGAGGACAGAAATTTTGAATTAATAGAAAATTCAGTAATTAAAAAATAATTAATGATTGTTTAAAAAAGGCTCTTTGCGAACATACTTTCAGCAACGTGACAAGTACCTAAATAGATTACTTTGAAAGGCTCGAGATAAATCAAGTCAAATTATAATATTTAGTGATAATTTAGACTAAGAAAAACTTAGAATATATGTATTTCATTTAGACAGGGAATGCATTTTATCGAATATTATTTATTTAATGAATTTCGAATTGATAAAACTAATGTACGAATGCAGATTTTAAATTTATTCCTAATGCACCTTTATCCTTCTAATGCTAATAAAAGTATGATTTAGGATCTCAATTTATTTTGTTACACAAAATAAATAAATTAAAAAGCCTTTCGGTTTTTCTATTATCATAGGAAAGATAAACTTCCCAAAGTGCTTAGAGTTAGCCATACCTTATTCTTGCAAATAATAAAATTTTCCCAAAGCAAAGGCGCAGCTTCATTTATATCTTTGTAGTTAAAATAACCACCATAATTAGAAATTAAATTATTTTTATTTAAAAGCTTCAGCAGACTAGTTTTATTCCTTTTCCTCAAACTATCAGTAAGAGAATTCACCGAGAGCTTTCAGGGCTTACGAATTAAATTTGCTACCTGTCATTGTAACACAGTTGAGTGTTGCATTAATAAAAGATTTCTTCCAAAATTGAATTACGCATCTGTTTGCAACAACTCTTTTTCGTGACAACAAAATAGTCTCTATTAATAAATCAGGAAAAAATGAAGCTCTTGAGTAATGCAGATTTTTACAGCAGCTGCATACTTACAAACGTTGTAGAAATTCATGTAAATTCATTAAAAAAAGGTATTTTAGAGTCTGAATTTAAACTAATTTAAACAATATTCGGAAAAGTAAGACGAATGCAAGAAATTCAGTTCTTAATTTATATTTAAAGGCAAATTGAGAGAATTATGGTATGTAACCGCTGCTTGTTTTGTTTTGTTTTGTTTTTCTGCAAACAAAAGAATGAAAGTTTCTGATGCGTTTATACTGCATATAGCAGTTCGAAATTTGTATCTTTTTGCTTTATCTGACCAAGAGATTTCTTGAATTTTCAAGCTTGAAATTCAATTCAAATTCTACAATCTTTCCCAAATTCTGGAAGCTGTTCTATTTCTAGCTATTGCCTTTAAGTATTTCACATTAGAAGGAAATATCTGCAAGTCTTCTAACTTTGACAAGTGTAGTTGAGTCTCGATCCCCTACGAGTGGATTATTTGCGCTTTATTACAGAGTTTCAATATCTAAAGTAACAAAACGATGCAAACCTCTGTGACAAAACAATGTTAATAAACTCTAAACAGAAATGAAGAAATTGTGTTCCTTATATTTTGTGAATTCTGTGAAAAAAAAACTCTGTGAGGGTACGGGAGCCAAACACTCGGCTTTATTCTACTGTAGTAATGAAAGATAGCTATCTCGAAGATTTATTTTATAAAGTACCTTCGAACAGAGCAAGACATTTTTTTTCCTTTGTGAGGAAGGGCACAAAGATGCAGAATGTGTTATTGATGCCAATTTTTTTCATAAAACTAGCATACTTATGCTACATTTTTGAAAATCTGAATTCCATTTATTGCTTTTTGTAAGGAAAAGAGCTCACGTCTAGAAGTCAACAGAAAATATCAGCTTTTGTAAATACAAAGAACTACGAAAAGAAAATTGAACGAGGATACAGAAAAGGCTGTGTTTAGTCTTGTAACAATTCTTGATGCATAATTGACTTTTCATATCTTTCTCAAGGTATTTGTGTCCAGATTTTTTTGCGGCTTTCTACGATTTTTGCTAATACCAGCAATAATAGATAAATTTTTGATGTCAACTTCTTGAACAAGGGATGATTTCTTTAAAAATCTTTATGTATTATAATTGAAACGTCAACATCCTGTTTGCTCCTGTTAAAATATTTTGTGGAGTTGAGGTTCAATACTCGTGAATAAAGGCTAGGAAAAATTACTAGTGTTTTCGACTGATAGCGAAAATGCCGTCCCAAAAAAGGGACACTAGGCATAAATGGGTTAAAGGCATTTATCACAGTTAATTATTTGTTTCGAGGCATACTTCAAAAATGATCTTTTCAGTAGATTTATATAGATTCAAGATCCATTTGATCGACCTGAATTCACCTCTATGGAAGAACAGAATCTATCGAGTTATCTTGCAACATGAGTTTGAAAGCAGAATTTGGCAGCATGCAACTGACATAATTTTGAATATCAATAAAAGTTGATTATCCAGTTCTAAGTGGTAAGCTCAGAGGATTTTAATTATATCTGCCCCACCAGTGGCTGAGAGGTTCTGTTCTCGAAACTGGAAGGCGAGAGGTGCCAGGTTCAAACTCCGGTCGTGACTGTCAACCTATCCGTTTGGAGTTTTCAGTGGTTTTCTCCGAAACCTGGAGTGAATACGGGCTAGGATCCCTTAGAAAGTCCCCATGGAGGGCATTCCCCCGTAGGCCTTTAAGACCCTAGTGCAGTCAATCGGCCTTAATGCACCAACACATTTAATGATATCTTCGACGTCGTATTCTTGCGAAGTTGTTTCTGACGGCAAGTATATAGAGTGAAAATCAACGTGAAAAAGGAATTAAGAATGCCTTTGTCCAGTTTAATTCCACGATTGAGGAAAGGCGCAGTGATTTGTAAGCGCATTCATCACGTTAACTATTAATTTAATGCTGATAAAGTAAAAAAAAATTAAACAATGAAATTACATGAAATTTATTTCTTTTTATTTCTTACTTATGATTAGTCATACATTTCCTTAAGATAGGGTGTCACGGAATAATTTTAATTTGAAGAAAGCGACACAACTCGAAAAAATTTGGGAACCTCTCTTATAAGCAATAAAAACTACAATAAAATAGAGTAAAAATCAAAACTTATCCAATTTTTTAAAACAAAAGCGTCAAGAAACAAATAGCCGACACCGTTTCTTATTCAACGGTGAATAACATGGAAGCTGTCCGCAACTAGTTCCCTGTATTTTTAACGGTTTGCGGTAGTAATTTAGTCATAACTGTCAATTTCACGTTGCATACATCAACGGGGTTAGAAACAAATAAGTTTCACAATTCAGAGGTCTCTGGAATGCGCTCTATTGGACCAATTGGGATACAATTTGAACTACAGGTTTATCGAATTGTGCGCTTGACATTTATGGAAAAAAAAATAGACCCAAAATTCACCATTAGATGGCGAAAAAACACAATTAGTATTTATTGGTATATATTGAAAGCGATAATGAAGAACATTTGCTTATATTGAAAACGATAATGAAGAATATTTGCTTATATTGAAAGAGATAAGCAAGCCTCATTTTTCTGTATGATGTCGGCAAGAAACGCTGGTTGACCTCTAAGCGGTTCACGATGAATTTGAGATATTCATAGGGTCTCAGAGCGTTCCCTGCCATTAGTACATGCGCAGATGTAGGCCAGTAAGGATGAACATCTTATTCATTTAGAATAGTCCAAATGTGGCTTTTTGCGAGGCTACCGTGATCACCGATCTCTCTTGCGCTACTATGAGGATGGGCAAACGCTAATATGTCTTCTGTTTGCACTCTTTGTCCTATTGTAGTCTTTGTCTGCGAGTCGAGGTCTGATAGCCAAACTGCCCGTTTCCTGAGCCTTTCACTGCAGTTATGATGACCTGCCTTGAAGGATTTGGTCCTCAGGGAAAGCGTTTACGATATAAGTCGCCCTGCTGTTCTTGTCTAGCGCAATACTTATTGGTAGAAAATTTCGACATGATTACGAGTTCTAACATACAACCCTCGCGGAACTCTTTCTTTTAAACTTGTGTCTGGCGCAGAGGTATGGCGTGTCCTATATTTGCATAATACCGGAATTTATACGATTTGCATACCAAATGAGCGTTGAATTGAGTTCATGTGCTTGCTAAACAATGGTGTACAATCTGCATCGTATACTAATTTTGTAACGAAAGTTGTAATAACAGCATGCGCCAGCCAGGACTTGAAATGGGATAATTTCGTATTGTAATCACGCGTACTACCACTGTGCCACGATAAGGGAGGCTCTGGAGTATGAACTTTTCTCTTTTTTTTTTTTTTTTTTTTTTTTTTTTTGCACGTCATGTCACGTTAAAATTTTGGGAGATGTGAACCATACAAATACGCATTTTACGCATGCTATTGTTGTTGTTGTTGTCGAGTCCAGGGATAGAAGATTGCACTATTCCCGGAAGATGGGTGCCATTGCCCCCGAAGGGGTTGGAATTCTACGTTGGTCCTTAATTTTGAACTTACTGCAGAGGAGAGACCAATCCCCCTGAAATCGGCCAGCCAGGAGGTATTGTTAACAACATGGAGGACATTGGAGCCAGGGGGGGTATCGGGATATATCCCCCCCCCCTCGAAATATTTGGATTAGTGATGAAATTCCGTCTATTTATACACATGTAAGTTCACATCCCCTCCGAAAAATTTTCCAGGCGCATATCCCCCCCCCCGAAAAATTTTCCTGGCTACACGCCTGATTAGAGCCACGACGGATTTTACGTGAACCAGCTCTCATTAGCACACACGGTCCCACAGCAGTCGAGCCGAGAGGGACATGACCTTCCCAAGCACTGGCCAAGCCGGATGCTGCTTCACTTGCCGTGTTCTTATGGGAACGGAGTTTAGCGCCCAGACCACTGCGGGCCACTCTTTCTATTTTTAACACAACTTCACGGAAGGTGACTTTTCTTACTAAATCGATGATGCTGAACAATTTTGCCTTTTCCCCCCGTATCTCGTACAGTTTTTAAAATAAGAAAGCTAACGCCAAATTTAGGCGTCAGGTGGCTCTGTAAGTGGATTTTTTGCGTAGCGCATGGCAACATTACTACAGCTAGACCCCCACTTTTATCAATACAGCTAATGTCGTTCTGAAATTATTGGGGTGACAACAGCGGACTTCAGCTGTCACATGTATATAGCATTAAATAATGTAATAATATGATCCTTATATGCATACATGGACAAAAGAACAATTGTAAAAGGTGTGTCTTCAAAATTGTACAAAATGATAATTAATAAAATAAACATAATTTAACACATATTAGCAGTTAATTGTATATTATAAAATATAAAACATTTTCCATTTTTACGGAATAGAAATAAAAGTTTTTTTTACATTCCTATTTATTTTTATTTTCCAACAAGGCGCTTGTTATTCTATACACCAGACTGTGTTTCTCAGAATAAAGCATAGTTAAAGAAATTCTTTTCAGAAATTCAAATTTTCTTCTAGAGCCGTCAAATACCTCCGAGCCATTTTCTTGTATCACTGATAGTTATCGATTTTGTTTATCTAAACAGCTAGATTGAAGAGAAGTTTGATAGTTTTACTTCATTGTGTATTGGAGATAAATTTTTTATATCATGCTGGGAAAAATGTGCTGCTGATCTTTTGCTTTGCTCGTTTTAGTCTGTGCTTTTATTGAACACCACAAAGCAAAAATTAACGAACTTAAACATTTGAAAAATTTTATTCTCTTTTAACTCCGAAAATACCTTATACAATCAGATATAAAAATATCAAATAAAATGTTTTAGAAGTTAAAGTGCTATAATTTTTTTTTATAGAGCAAACACAGTAAAACTACTATACAAATATTTCAAGTAGGGGAAAAAAGTCAATTTTTTCTTGTATGGTTTTTAAAAATGAATCTGTGATATAACTCTAATAATGAGCAAATGTTACAAAAGTACTGTTTCCAAATAAATTCATATTTGACGAATTCAACTCTTTGATTTCACATAAAATATCTAACAATTTTTTGTGAAAGAATAATCTGCAAAATGTTGATATCTGCGTTAAGGTTAAAACTACCATTTATTCTAGAAAATGCAGTTATACAAAAATCGAGTTCATAAAACTTTTAGAAGCTGGAACACATGAAATAACTATTATATTTCACATGCATAAACTATGAACCATTATGCATAACGTGGGTTAAAGTGTCATTTAAAAATTGTTTTTCGAAACACTAGTATTTCCAAGTTAATTCTTATTCAAGATATCTAAATCTGCAGCTTTTCATGACAGTGGAATGACAGATATATAGCTTCCTACTAAACATTTACTCTAATGTGTCATATCTGAAACGTCTATCCTTTCGAATTATGTTTACACAATATCTCGGATTATTTGTGCTTTAAAAATTTCCATTAACTGTATCTGTCAGATTTGAAACAAGATAAACGTATGCGTTTAGAATGCTGAATAATTTTTCCTTTTAAAGTTATTGAACTAGGTAACTGAATAAACTTACACCATTTAATTGTGTTACTTTTAATGTATCACACCGTTTATTTGTGTTATACATTTACTGACTGCAGAAAAAAAATGATTTCAAAAACATTTCATTAAGAGAAAAATAACGTTTTGGCATATTCATGAGTTTGTTTATTTTTCAGTGAAAGTAAGGGAGGCTGGGGTCAAAAGTAATATTTGTAAATTGTAAAATTTCATATTTAAAGCATAAAATGGTTTTTCATCAGTCAAGATATGACAGTATGGTACAGCTCCCCATAATAATTCAAAGACATATACTCCAAAGAAATCAGTCGAGATATCTGCGTTCTTTGATGGATAAGTTACTTTTTTGTATATAGGGTAGTCATATAACAGTTCCCTGATATGTGGATCTCTAGCTTACGTTCCGTTGAACCAATCAAGAAAACATTTCAGATACAGTTATTAGGTGGTATGCGCTTGCGATCGGGATTGTTTTAAAACAATAGAGCTGTCACGGTTACGGTTAAAGTGAAATAATTTCGAAAATTTCCAATGATAACACCCACTTTTGATCAAACCACTGAAAAACCATAAATAGCGTTAGACACTTTTGCAATATACGAGACGTATTCGGAAGGTAAGAACAATTTTGAAAAATAATTAGTATTTTATTTTTACACGAAAAAGCATATCTTAAACTATTTTTATACATAGTTTAAGCCAATGTTCAAACACTTGTCGTAGCGGGTTACCAGCTTTTCTATATTTTCCTGATAGAAACTTCCCGCCAATGATGATAATCCCGACTCCACAGCATTTTTCACCGCATCGTCGGATCCAAAGCGCCTGCCGCCTAGCTCGCGCTTCATGTGCACGAACAAGTGGTAGTCGGATGGCATCAAGTCTGGCTGTATGGCGGGTGATCGAACTGCTCCCAACGAAACTGTCGAACCATCATTTGAATGTCACCAGCAGCATGGGGCCGAGCATTGTCATGGAGCAACACGATTCCTTTACTGATCATTCCTTTCCGTTTGTTTTCGCATTCCTTGCGTTTAAAAATCGAATTACAGCATGAATCTCACTGTTGGCGGGAACAGTAGTTGACCTAAACATTTTAAATGTGTACAGCAAACTGAAAACACAACGTAGAGCAACAAAAATAGCATCAATTCAGAGCTAGTGAACAATGAAGACTTGTGCGCATGCGCGGAAACCCACCGCTGCGTTGCGGCGGCGGTACAATGAAACGGTACTTACTTTCCGAATACGCCTAGTATATTTCCTACAGATAAAGTAATAAATAGCGTTTCAACTTTATGGGACACACCAGAAATAATTTTTCGAGCTTTTAAAAAAAAAAATTTCGAACTCTCTCACTTTTCCCCGTATAATCTTGAGCATTTTTTACTTTATCATTTGGTTGAAACACTTGTGAAAATGTGCTAGATATTTAAGAAAATATATCACATGTGACTAGCATACAAATCGCAGTGGATGGAAAAGAAATTTATTCAAGAGGTTTTTTTTTTAATATTGTTATGCGTAAACTAGGGCGTGAAGCGAAACGGCGATAAAACCTGAACGCAAGTTCTTCGATGAATTATTCATGCATTAGAAAGTTTTCTTTGCCATTTCGCATATTTATATTGTTTTCAAAAATATGCAGCAGTAACTTACGCAAAATGTTTAATAATTTTTGAAGAAATTTTAAAGTCTGGTATTTTATAAAGATTTGTGTAATGTTGTATAGAGGAGATATTTTATGAAGGTTTGTCAAATAATGTATAGTGCAAGCAAACTACTCAGGGATAATTCAATATTTTAAGAAACGCTCAATACCAAGTTCTTTAAAATCTGAATTCTTAAAGAACGGCTTTTAGAAAATGATTTTTTGAATATTTTATGCATGATACTTAAAAAAGTTGATTAAAGAGCAACCCAAAAGAGCTATTCCTCTCTAAAGAGTATGAATGTAACATGCACACGACAGAAATAGAACCAAGGCATGTATTCTTCCCTAGTCGATCGTTACAGACAATGGTCATCTGAAACTTGCCCTTCTAGGTGTCGTAGAATCAACCTTTAATCTTGCGTTATAGTTCATTGCTTATACAAAAAGTATTGTGTATTAATGTATGAAGGATTTTCCAAATGTACCAATACCGTGATGTTTTTGTTTTACAAGATTTCTATTTTTTTTGGGGGGGGGGTAATTTAAAAGTAAGATCAAGTGCAATACTGGAAGGAAACAACAGTCTTTCATGTTTTCTATTTACTCCCCCCCCCCCCCAAGATCATTATCCAATAGAAAAGTCATTTTTTTGTGCGTGGGAAAATGGAAAGTTCCTTATATGGGGTAATTTATATCTGTGAGACATTCACAAGATAATCACGACCTTCGTTGTCGACTGTCCTTGTTAAAAATCACCATTGTTTAAGAGTGAGGTGGAAATTGAGCTTCCGCTAATAAAAATATGTGAATTCGCAAAAAGTCAAATTAGTCTTAAAGCTTCAACACAAAAATTAAAGTGTCTTAATCACATTAAATATTGTTTTTTAAGATCCGTGGAAACTTTATTATAAAAATGAAGCATTGTTCTTCTTTCGTCTAAGAAGATAGTGGCAAGCGTTTCATTTCATGAATTTCCTACCAATTAGAAATTAAATGGCTTAATCTAATTATAAATTTGCATTTTTATGGGCTTAAAGTGATATCTCAAAAATATTTTTTCAGTGAATGATAAGTAGTCCTCAGGTGTTGATTTTAGTTGACATTTTAAAGCAGCAGATTATATGCAAGTAAAAAAAATAGTTTTAATTAGTGATGCAGTTCCGAGCATTTTCGAAAACTACCCTTTATACATGGTATCCAAATCAAAGAGAGATAAAGTTGTGACTAAAAGATCTTCTCTTTCGAAGAAGAATTTGCCTTAAAAAATGGGGGGGGGGAAATATGACTGAAATCAGTTCTTTGAGGACTGGTATCAGTTTTTGGAGAAAGAGATGGCTGATTAAAATGAGTTAATCTCAGTTATGTAGGTAGGTATACAATTTACAAAAGAGATATAATGCTATTGTTGTACAGGTTATCCAAGGATTATTGGTACAAACTTGAAGAAAACGTAGGGGATATAATAAGAATCCAGAACTACATTACAATGAGGGGTCAAAAACTCCGTTTGCCCTTACCTGTTACTAATGACTTTGGTAAAAGAGCTGAAGTGCTTGTCTAATTTCTTAATCAAGTTTCATAGACAATGGGCTTTTCTCCAAAAATTTCACCCAATGAAATAAAATAGAATTTTTAAACTACTCATTTTAGTTTTAGTCGTTTTCTGCTAAAGATACATTAGTTTTTGATGAAAAAGGGTCGGAAAGTTCACTATTATTTCAGCACTGGCTCCAAAGGGATTATTAATAGCTACATGAAGTCAATGTTTCCGACCCCACATTGCTATATGATTATGAATACATATAACTTGCCTTACCACCAGTTAAAGTTTGCCCCAATAATCCTGGGTCAGCCTGTATAAGTTGTTAGAAATTTAACTAACAGGTACGTAGAAAATTTCAGTATCCGTGAAATAAATGCCGGTTGGGCCATAATAATTTTTCTCCACCTGCACATCAGCCATCATGCTTTCTAAACGAGCATTCTAGTGGATATCCAAAAGCACTGCAATTTAAAGATGCTCATGCTACAGTTAAATGTATTAAGAATGTTTAAAAGTGGCTTACGGTACACGATGCTACATATCGTAGATGCAACACATCACAAAGAGGGTTAAAAAATAAAATGCACATTTTTGCAGTACACGATGGTAGATCTTCTTAATAGGTTATATTTTATTCAATGTACGTGCTCCCTTAAATGAGCTTCATATGGATATAAAGCACAATATCTAAGCAAAAAACTCATGAATCTAAGATATTTGACAAGTTTTACTGTTGATTGCATAAATATCTGTTAGATTGCGGGCTTCATTATGTATTAGTAAGTATCTTAAGCAGTGACTCCATCCAATCTTTACTCTCAGCTTTAAAGCAAATGCTTGGAAGAAATGATGTAATCACTGTCGATAAAAAATTAATCGCAATTGATGATTGTAAACTAACGATGAAATATTATTTGATCCCTATTAATGATTGATGATTGAATTAATTTTAATTGTCAACTGCGAATCGCGATTAATTTCTCCAGATTAATCTGAGGAAAGCACACTTTGCTGAGGGAATAAAAAGATTTCTGCTGGCGATTTGACATACGGGCAGCCATAAAATGAAGTTATTAAGAAAAATGTTGCACAAAGCACTGATGGCTTGCAGGGCGTATCCGGCTCACAAATGACTTATTAAGAATAAAAACAAAAGTTAATTGCATGTTAAAAATTAATTTTAGGAAGTTCATGTACATTATACTGAAATACCATTTCACTAATTGCAATGTTTGTGTTGCATTATTGTTCTTATTATTGGTTAAATATTTCAAATTTGTTATTTTATTTTTCTATCTTTTTTATCTTACCTTTTCCTCGGTCTTACCCTCCTTTCTTCCCTTCAGGTTTCCAGTTTAGTACAAGCTGTGGTATTTCATCCCATTCGTCAGTTACACATGCCCGTGGCATTGCAGTCTCTTCTTGTCACTTTTCGTTATGATGTTTGTCTTAACACCCATCCTTGCTCTTATTTCACCATAGGTCTTTTTTTCTGGTCTTAAAGTCTTGGTCTTGACTTCTAGCCGATCGTCACCAGAAGTTCATTTCTGAT
This sequence comes from Cheiracanthium punctorium, assembly GCA_038373885.1. Classification (NCBI taxonomy): domain Eukaryota; kingdom Metazoa; phylum Arthropoda; class Arachnida; order Araneae; family Cheiracanthiidae; genus Cheiracanthium; species Cheiracanthium punctorium. The sequence goes on from JAWZYV010015699.1 coordinate 26,279, forward strand.
GATAACAATTTCTTTTCCAAGTTTCTGTTTAATACAGAATACTTCCTATCAGGGTGTTGAAGATGGTTGCTTTTGTTTTTTGAATAATATTTCTGCTCCTTATTACTGAGTTTAGTATGCCTATTATTTTACTAGAGTCGGAAATTATCTTTTCGATTTCCATTCCTAATAAACCATCTTTTTTCTGTATTGATTCCCGGTATTTCAAAGCCTGTACATTCTTGATTTTATATCCATCAATGAAAATATCTTCCTCTGTCATGTGTTCTGTTCAATATAAATTTATTATTACAATTATTATTTCTTCCCCTTCTCTCGCTTTGACTGTATTAGAAAAATACCGTACACAATTTTAAATAAATGAATTTTTATATTTAATTCAAGACTCATAAAATAGTTACCGATAAGTTAAAAATCTTGGTTTGTTTTCATCTAGTTGGGTACACACGGCGGGTTAGTCAAAATAATTCACGAAAGAATCATTTCGTGCCTCAAATTTAAGACCCTATATTTTGAGTATTTTTTATGCGAATCCCGAATGGAAAGTTGAGTGGATGATCGCTGATGTTCATCCACCCAGCTCTTCAAATGTGAAATCGAAATTCCAGAAGATCAAACCGTTAAGCTGCTTTACACTAAGTTGAAAACGGTGTTCTGTTTGATCATTCTGAGAAGTGTGTATGGAGTTATCCAATATCTCTATGGAGTATTTTTCAGAGAGAAAGAGGGCATTTTGTTAAAAATCCAATATAGTTTCTTTATTCCTTGCCTCAAAACCTGTTACTTTGACGTCGTTTTGTATGCTCATTACAAAATAAAAGAAAAGAAACACATTTATAATAAGAATAAAATAATAAAAAAGTTTGATTGACAAGTTAAACAGCTGCAAAAGAAACCAGCCTTTTAGAAAATTATGTTTTACGATGTCCCTTTCTGAAAGCTTGGCTATAAAAACCGAGTTAAGAACGGGAAAATTACTTTATTTCAATGAATAATAAAAATATAGGCTTTGTAAACATGTCGTTCTTAAAGGGATAAAAGGAAAACGATTTAATGAGCACAATCATTGTTTTAAAGACTGATAAAGAATATTAATTTTCGAACTGTTTTTTTTGTGAAATTAAAGAAAATATTTCAGTTAAATGTTTTTAAGTAAAAGAGAATTATACGTTGCTCAAATAGATATTTGATTAAACTCACTTAGTACATTTTTATAGTAAACAGATTTACTACGAGGTATTTCTGAGTATCAAAAGAATTTGAATGACTTGCAGAAATTCTGTCAATGTTTAAAAGTTTACTTAATGGTTTTGTTAATATAATATAATGTAAAAAATGAAAAATTGCATTTATTGTCGTGAAAGATGTTTAAAAAATTCGTTAGAGTGCACTATTGAACGAAATAGCTTAAAAATAACAAAAATAGATAAGGTCTCAAAATAATATTCTAAACTTGTGAGTTCTAATAGGCAAAGCTACATATGGATTAAAAAAAAAAAAATCAGTCGTGGGATACCCCAGAAGTAAAAACTTCTTGTCAAGCTTTCTAATATTTATATTTATGCAGTTGAACAGGCTATTTTTATTAACAAAAGAAAAACATTTATGAACGTTTATTCACATTTTTATTCATTTGAAAATCTCTGCAAAATTTTTTTTAAATGTTTTTTTAAGGTTGTAAGGGTACGGCACATTTATTTATGATATTACCACAATTTCACATATTTTTGTACGTTTGTACACATTTTAACGCAATTTTCATTGGGTTATCATTTGAAATTTTTGATTTTTTAATTTAATTACATTTCGAATTTCGCGTTCGATTTGTGTGCACATGTAAAATTTAAAAAAAGAGCGGGAGTGAGCCACAGGCCGCAACATGGCACAGCTGGTGCATGCGTACGGTATACATCAGCGATACACATTTTTCTCAACGAGTTGGATTTTGTTCGATTTAATTAATAATTATGTGTGTGAATTTATTAATTAACAATAATTATGTTCTTACGTTGCAATGAATAGTAATCCTATTTATTTGTAATGAATGATAGATTTATAATTCAAATTCAAATCACTGTAGTATAACACTCATAATTCAAATAATGTACAGGATATAATTATTAACTCTCTCCACATTAGCAAATTAACTTTATCCTACAATAACTATAGTTATCCAAATTAAGTACAGATTTTTAAATAAATAATCGAAAATTATAGCACCTACCCAGCTAGAGAAAGTCTGCACTTTTAACATAAAGATTGTATAGAATTTGTTCATAAAAAGGGGATATTTTGGAATATTTTGAAAGTATACACTTGTTGTGAAAATCCTATTTATTTGTAATGAATGATAGATTTATAATTCAAATTCAAATCACTATAGTATAACACTTATAATTCAAGTAATGTACAGAATATAATTATTACCACTCTCCATCAATATTTTGAAAGTATACACTTGTTGTGAAAATCATATGCAGTTTTTATGCGTACTAAAACAAAACTTTACGCATTTTGAATAGATTTTCAGAAAAATCTCAAAATCTAATCAATTTTTTTTTAATCCGACGCCTATAACTTAAGTTGAGTGATCACCTATCATGTCACCAAATTTCATTTCTTTCTCTTTAGTCCTTATTACGTGATGTGCGAACAAAAATTTACACAGTTTGAAACAATATTGGGAAAATCTCAAAATATAATGAATTCTTTAAAAAATTAGACGCCTGTAGTTTAAGTTAGGTGACCACCTATCATGTCACCAAATTTTATTTCATGCGCTTCAGTCAGTTTTACGTGATGTGCGAATAAGAAAAGCGTCACTGACAGAACGACATACAGACAAACATTTCTTTAGCGGTCGTACTGGGGTCCCAAATGCTTAAAACGGACAGAAATCGGAAAAATTTTTAATACCAAGTAGTGTACAGGCAGCATAATTCTATTTATTTAGATACATAAAAGTTCCCTTTCCCGAATTGAAACAACACTCCCTTCAAATTTAAGCCATTTCATCCCGAGTCGAACCCGTATGGTGGATGGAACGCTGGCCTACCACGCCTTGGGTCTACGGTTCGATACCAGTTGCGGAAGTTAGATGGACGCAATTAAAAGTAAATTGAAGTTCTTACGAATGATAACAGGTGGCAGCACTAAAATTAGGAAGGAAAGGCAGAAAAATCTCAGCAGGCAAGATACGTCGTAGCTATGACGTCACAATCCACTTTTCCCTTAATCCACTTTTTCCCAATAGTATCTGAGCGCGACTGTCACGCTGAAGCATGATGGTCACGTGAATTCAGTGCTTTTTCTCCACCCCAAAAGTGCCCAACGCTCCTAAAGAAGCTTTCGCTCACTTCAAAAAGTCATCCTTATACTCTCTCAATTTAACTAAAGAAAAATTAATAATTTAGAGAAACATTTATTTTTTTAAATTTGAAAAGTAGGGGAAGATGGCCCAAAATGATTCCCTTAAGGTTAAAATTTTTATTAAATAACATAAATGTTTAAATAAAACTTTGGTTCCATGCTATCCTATTTTACACTACATTTTGCATCATAAACATTTTAATAATATTTTAAAAGCACAGCGAGTAATGAAAAAAAATAGAATTTTTAGAAAGCGTCTAAAGGATCATTTTACCCTCAACCCAAGGACAAAACAATCCTTCATTTGAAAATAATTTTTAATTGTTTTTATCTGCAAAATAAAAGATATAAAAGTAATTATGCTACACATAATGAAATAAAATAAATTTTACAGCGATTAATAAATCATGCAATCATATAGATTGCATGATTTATTTTATGAAAATTTCAAAATGAAAAAGTGTCACAAACAATAAAATGGAATATTTTAAAGCTATAATTAAAAAATTAAGGACTCCAATAGACGCAAAAATAAATTAAATAATGTAAACGGGATTCACGCACTTTAAGAACGGATGAAGGGCTGCCATGACGCCTAAGACGCGGTAATGGAGTTTCTTCAGTCGAGGGATCATTTTACCCGACAAATGGCTTCCCACTTTAGGTCAAATTGCTGGAATACGCCGAAAAACATAAAAAAATTTAGCAAGTGTAATTTACATCTAAAAACACACTCTTTTCAGTAAAAATTGATTGATTTCACACTCTTTTCAGTAATTCACACTCTTTTCAGATTGTATGCCTGTAAAGTCATATTTCTGCGCACATAAGACTGTATTTCTAAATAAATAGGAAAGCTAGTGCTATAAGAGATATGATAAAACCCAGTTTTTTGAAGAATTCTACTCAGACACGTAATACACTGATCGCTTAAATATCGCCATTGCTTCTTCTTGACTTGGGACAACTAGTTTATGTGTTATCTGGTAGATAGAGCTGCCTGGGTATAAGAAAACATATGTAGATCGTTTTGCCCACTAGGATCATTTTGGGCCACCTTCTCCTAAATATCAATGGATATAATTTCCATCATCCATTACATTATATTACACTGCAATGATTTACATGAAAATACACAAAATATTAATTTCTTTGTCAGATTCATAAAATAATTAGGGGGTACCAGTAACCACTCGCAGTATTTGAACATACCATTAGCACTTGTATGCCTGTAAAACGCCGTTTTCTGCTCAAGGAGTTACAATGCAGTAAAACGTAAACCGTGGCTTTCTCTTCTTAATATCAACTTGTATTTTTTTTAAGTGACCTGTTATAAACAAGAATTTTGCTCTTTTTAAATTTTAACTTTGGTTAGAAGACTCTGCGGCCGTACTGTCAGCTGTGTAAAAAAAAAAAAATAGTCAGCAATTAGATTGACCGCTAACTGCTCTTACATATAACTATGGAATGGTTCAAAGGGTTTAGATATCTGTTTATAGAGTGGGTACTATTTTTACTTCAAATGTAACTATTGGACTGGACAAAAAGGTCGTTAATTTTTAATTTTTCTTAATGAAATGCCTAGTGTTATAAAAAAAAAGTAGCATATACCGAAAATTTTTCTTCTTGTTATCCATCTTTAACATGAAAGTAACGATGTCAATACCAAACAATTTATGTAGAGCGAAAACACTTTCACTTGTTGCAAAAATATATTTTCAAAATTTTTTCAAACCTCAAAATCGTCTGCTTACTTTAGTTTCTAAAACGAACAAACTTCTCGACAGCTCAATATAATTATAGCTCGCTGTAATTATAGTTGTGATGTGTTCGTCTCAGAGGGGTTGAAGACCGAGTGGTCTCCTGCGACAGATTTTGTGACATCACATGGTGACCGGTGACCATGACGGTAGGGTGTCTCGGAAAATACGAATGTCTGAAAATGTGGTTCTCCCCGGGGTTTTTCTGGTTCCTTTTGGTGAGAAATTAAAAAGTGTGAAATTTGAAGTCTCTAGGTCAAGGTTAGAGTTTGCCTGTAAGGCCTTAAAGATTTTTTAAAAAATACGAAAGACGTAAATTTCGTAATAATTTAAAAAGTCTTATAAATATATTCCTTCCACTTAAGGAAATAGTTTTTTAACTCGTTACATTAAAATATATATATATGTGTATAAGAATCTAGTGTATATCAAGTGCAATCACAACAAGAAAGAGTTAATTTATGCGGAAATTGAAGAAAAACAAGCGATCCTAATATGCATTTAAATCAGTCTCCAAAAGTTTTTGACCACGTACTTTTTATGATTATTTTATGAAAATGATCATAAAATGTACCCCCTATATATATATATATATATATATATATATATATATATATATTGCGTGTGTGTGTGTGTGCTTTGTGTTGTGTGCATACCTCCTGCAATTTTCTGTGTACTCCAATAATTTTTTTTTGTACGCTTACTCCACTTTGGAGACTTCTGCTTTAACCCGTCAAATAATTATAACCTTTAGCCTCTATTTTCAATTCAAGGATACTCAGGCTATATGGAGGGAAAATTGTTAGGGGTGCCAAATATACCTGACGAAACTGCTAAAGTACAATCATAAAGAGTTTTTCAAATGACTCAAGAATGGAGTGTATCAGAAAGTATAATTGGCCTTTCTTTTGGCACAACTGCATCAAATAGTGGATGGATAAATAGAACATGTGTAAGGCTAGAAACACTTTTGGAAAAGAAATTATTTTACCTCACTTGTCGACACCATGTGGTGTTAATTGAGTCTGCAGTGTGGAAGTCAATTTTCGGACAATCTATGACTCCAGATAATTTAGATTTTAAAAAGCTTAAATCTCAATGGGAAACTGTTTTAAACTATTTAGATAATTTCAAAAAGATTGAAGTTAGTGACAGGAAGCTAAAATCTTTAAAAGAGGCAGCCATCACATTCTTAAAACTTGTTTTGAGCAAAAAGAAGGAGCTCTTTCTTCGTGGAGACTATAAGGAATTTGCGCAAAGTTTTACTTACAATATTAAGGGAAATTCCACCTCGAGGAATTCACTGGCAGAAGCCTGGAGCTTTCCATAAAGTAAGATGGATGTCAAGAGTAATTTATGGGGCAAAAATGTACGCATTTAATAAGCAATTGGGTTACGATCCAAAAAAGTTGAAAAACTGCGTAAAATATGCCTTTTTATTTCTCTTATTTATATTAAATGTTGGTTGAATGCTATAAAAGCTGTAGATGCTCCTGTGAATGACATTATGCTTTGGCATAGTTTGAACAGATATAAAGCTATCGATCCTGAGGTTATTCAGGCTGCTCTGGCAGCCTTAAATCGACACTTGTTGGTATTTGGCAGAGAAGACATTAGCATTTCCTCGCTTTTCAAAAAAGATTTCTGAAACCAAAAAGAAAAAACTCGCCTGTTTATTATTAAAACTCAAGAATGAATTGATAACGTTACCAAAGGGCGTTCCTGTATTCTCAAATTTAAATTTACAAACAAAATTATTTCAGCTAGTAGGGCCCAGTTCATGGCTATTTTTTGGAATATGGCTGAAAAATGTCCATTGACATGTGAAGAGGATGCTGACTATAATGAAATAAAATTATTTGTAAAAAACTTAAAAGTCGCCAGCGATACAGCAGAACGTGGAGTCAAACTGCAGCAGGGTTTTTCTCAGAAAAATGCGAAGGATGAAAAACAGAGGCAGTGTTTGCTACAGTCGGTTGAACAATCTAGGAAATCAGCACCAAACCATCACTAAATCCTGTTTAAAATATTTGTGAGATTTTAAGTGCTAAGTGCACTTATATAGGAATTTCATTTAACTTTACAATAGATTACTTGAATTTTTACTCAGTTTAAAATTTAGCCGTATTCGTAAAATGCATATTTTGTAATTTTTTTTTCAGGTAGTATTTTGTCACTATGTCAAAGCACATAACAATTTTCTAATACTTTCAGTGTGAATTATATTATTATATCAATATACATTTATAATCAGTACGAGAAATATGTTCAATAATGGTGAAGGGATTTGATTTTGCCATTTTCATTCTTGAATAAGTAATTTCTGCTATGATTACAATTTATATGAATCTTATTTATATGCAAATTCATAATTCTTTAAGTCTTAAGAACTCATAAAAACTTAATTCAAATGCAGGGGAAATGTTGAAAAAAAATCAATAAACCCGAAAATGATGAATTTTCTCAAAAAAATTAAATCTTAGAGGCAAACTCAAGCATTGACCTACAGCAGGGGCGTAGCCAGAAATTTTTCATGGGGGGGCGTTACGACTACTACAACTCATATATATGTATGCGTGTGTGTTATAATGTAGTGAATAATATGCATTTTGTATGGCAAAAAATTTCTCATGGGGGGTTATGACCCCCTACCCCCCCTCCGCGGCTACGCCTCTGACCTACAGACATAAAATTTCACACATTGTAATTTCACACCAAAAGGAATCAGAAAAACCCCGGGGAAGAAACATTTTAAGACATTCGTATTTTCCGAGACACCCTAAAGTCATGTTCTTCTCTGCAGCGCCACTGTGAAACACTTTTCACACAGTGACTTCATATTATGACGAATTATGAATTACAGAGCGTCGCACGTTGCAACGTTAGATGTTTGACAAAAAGGGACGCCATAGAAAGCGTACAGTTACCAGACTTCATCAAAATCGATTACACTTCTTTGTGTAATTGTAATCTAGTCACATAATCTAGAAATTTAGTTTTACTAATAATATAATATAATCTTAATCTGAAAACTTAAATCCCCGTGTAATATAATCTAGAAATTTAATTTTATAGATAATCGTAGTCTAGTCGTAATCTAAGCATCTAGTAATCGTACTTGCTTGAGACAATTGCAAGATTAAATTCACTGGGTTTCAGTTTTTTCGATTTGCTTGCAGGAAGAAAACTGTCTACCTGATGATATAACAAGCGGAGACCGTTTGTGGCCTGGGGTTATTCTCTTCAGGGGTTCCCCGGAGAAAAGAAAAGATTGGAAAGGAAATTTCCTCTTTATTTTCCTGGGGAAAATATAGACGACTATGAACTTTTATATCATGTTTTAGTTTTGTCGATAAAAGTATCAGTAGTAAGTATCATCGTCTTTGTGTTCCATCCAATCTCGCGTCGTCCGAATTCGACTGGTGTCCGAGAAAACTGATTAGACCTCCCTGAAACTAAGGAGGGAAGGGAAGTGGGGAGGAAGGGGGTCTTCCTGTAGCCAGCGTTGCTTCCTCTCATCGGTCCTCTCTGGTCCCATCAAGGCATTCCGAGGTCGGTGGGAGGGGAAGCAACGCAGGAGACAAAAGTAAAAAATCTCAGCTGTTGCATTCCTGTAGAACATTGCTTAACCAGGTTATTCAAGGATGAGTTAAGCAACATGTCCCTTCCACCTCCCTTTTTTCGCTGGTGTCAAGCTAAAATGCACCTGGTCATGTTTAAATAGAATTTGTGACGCATTAAAAAGAAACTTTTCGAAACATAAAAAACTGTTGTCGTAGGTCACCTAGGTTCATTTTGCAGTAAAATCGACCCTAATGTAAAAATTTTAAAATGTACTTTGCAGTACATTAAATTGTATTTCCACGAAAAGTCAAGCATTCTAGGTACTGGAAATTGACACTTGTGTCTTATCCCACTTGATATTTTCTTGACAATTACCTTCCCTGACAAATGAGCCCCTTTCCTCACTAATAATTCTGGCCTCTGCGTAAAAATTGTAAAGTTAAAAAGCTATGAATGTTCACAAAAAATATTTTGTACTCTTAATTTAATCATGCGTAATTGTAATCGAAAGTTTTTATTGGTTCGATTATTGTAATCGACAAAATTAATATTTGGGATTACCTGATTACCGTAATCTAATCATAATCAACAGAATTAATATTTGGGATTACCGTAATCTAATCGTAGTCCCCATCTGAAAAAGAAAAGTAATCGTAGTCGTAATCGATTACGCATCCCTGTAATCGTTCCGAAGTCTGACATTTACATCGCATTTGTGATGTGGAAAATGTTTCACTTCTGTGAATATTCAGAAAGGTACTTGGAAAAACGGTGTTTACATTTTAGAATAGTATTTTTCAAATTCAGCTCTGCCAAGGAACCCTTTTCCCTCTAAAACTAGCTTTATAAAGACGTCGATATAAATGTATAAGCACTTCGAAAAGAATACCTTCTTTATTTAATATGTAAATTACTGAACTGCGTTGAAAATTTATACAAAAAAGTTCAGTAAAATCATTTTACTGAATTTTTATCAACGTATTTTTAAAATAGATCGGTAAATCAAAGATGAAATAAAAAGAAGGGAACTTTTTAAGTGCTTATTTATGAGGGCGGCTGTATTTTATATGGACTGATACGAAGATTACCAATTTACCGGATAAAGACACTTTATGGAAACGCTCATAAAACGACATTGTTAGTCTCTTTTGCTTGAGTGACATAATATATTGAGAGAGAGAACCACATATTTAAAAAACCAAATGTATCGGATTTACTAAGAAAATATAATTTTGAAATAAATTTTCAGGATTCTTCCGTGTTTTTTTTATACGCGTTCAGGTTTCAGCAAACTAAAACTTGATTTTTACACCTACAATGACAGTCATGGAAAATATACGATGAGTAAGGTGACATCTCATTTATACGTGAATGATAACAAATATGTATTTTTAAGGTTTCGAGATAGGAAGACTTGAGCATTCCTTGAACTAAACAAATGAACTATTTGAGAAGATAGGCCTATTATATTGTATTTCGAACAACAGAACAAATATATAAAAGAAAACAAAAGATTATTAAAGTAGATATATAGAGTGAAAGAATGGAATTTAAAACCGTCAGCATTATGAGTTTTATTTCTCTGTGATATGCTTCTTTTACATAGTACCTGTTAAATGTATAATCCTCTGTTTTAGATTTTGAGTTCCAGACTTTAGATATTAAATCCTTGTTAAAGAGCAATAATGCAGCTTATAGTCTTTGGTTCTAAATGCATTATTTAGATGTCATAATACTTATTGTCACAGCTCAGTTTGATGAACTAATTAACGTTTCCATTGATATTTAATCCTCTTTCTAATTTAAAGTTTCTAAATTCTATCAATAGTTTATCAACTACACGTTAAATTCAGATTAAGTTCCGGCTCACAAATCTGTCTTTATAAGCTTTCGTGGTCCACCAATAATCAGCGAGATTTATTCATTAGGTTTATATTGTTCTCTTATGTGTACAAACACGAAATTTAATTGTCCGAGAGTAAACTCGGTCGTATTAGTGATATTTTGCACTTCATTACAAATCCTCTTTCATGTAATTTAGAATGTAAGCAAAAGTTGCAAATAATTCTTGTATCTGACTCTAAGACACCAGCAGATGTTTTTTTCTAAATGTTTTAGATCTTAAAATTAACTTTGCTGAACGTTACATAATTATCAGTCTGTAAATGCTGCAAAACTATTTTCAGAGCATTTCTTTCAGTTTTACTGACTTAGTAACTTTAAGTTTTAGTAAAACGTGTACAGTAATTAAATTTATTACTGTTAAAAATATTTTTAATATTTTAAATATGCCAGACAATTGTATTTAAACGCAAATATTTAGTTAAATCCAAACTGTCTTTAAAGTTAAAAAATAGATTAAAAACTTACATTTACAATTTTGGCACGCATACTGTAATTTTTAGTAAAAGTTTTTTTTTTAATGAAACTATACATTATTTATAATGTTATAAAAGTTTCTTTAAATTAAACCAAACTGAATTTATTTTATTGTTTTCCGAGGAAATTAATGTATTTTTTTTTGTAGTATAGCATAAAACTGATATAGGTATATATATGCATCAAAGACATATAAACAGAATATTTTAGTAATTTTTCTAACTGTGATAAGAATATAAAGTAAATATAATACTAGCCAGTAAGCTGGCCAACACAGACTGACCCGTGCAAATTCATGTTTAAAAAATCATACCTCTTAGTATGCATGGCTGATTGTAAACAGAAATTTTAAATGGACCGCATATCGTGGCCGATCTGTGCAACCTAAAGTCTAATACTGGTGCATTAGGTGCTAGGGCATAACTTGCTGAGAAAAAAAACCCGTTAGCTGATATCCGCTATTCAGATCAAGCCCAAACAGCCGTTCTTTCTTTATCCTATATTTTGTCTAAGCTTTAACCGCGAAGACCAATCTTTCAGCTCAGAAAAAGGTTTAAATTGAAAAATTTTTATGCAAAGCAACGAAATGTATGATGAGATGTACTGAAAAAAAATGGAAATGGAAAAAATCATGAAAACACAATTTTTAAAACATCTATGTACGAACAATATGAAAAAATGCACTGGGTGATTCTCTTCGTTTCCGTAAATGAATAAGTTCCCTAAATAAACAATTTCTATCCACTTCTAACCATGAGCATTGTATGATTCATAAAAAGACATACTTTGCTTACCATTTACTCAAAATCATGAGTAATAAATATAAGATTAAGATAGTGCGGTAAAAAGCTCAGTAGCAAAATCATGTCGCCCTCCACGTTTAGAGTCAGGTTTTTCTCGTTAATCATTCGTCCAGAAAATTATGAGTGAGCTAGGGTCGAGAATACGCGCATGCTCAGACAATGTCAAAAAGCGTCTCACAAAATGCCATTCGTATGTGTAAAGACAGGCTTTATTCTGATTACTCGTTGGTCGGCGAGAGTACGCGCATGCTCAGAAAGTATCAAAAAGTGTCTTAACGAATTTGTTTGTAGCTACACATGTGTTTCAAGATATATTGCCGCAGGCCAGCGTCAGAAACATAACTGGTGCTAAGGAGTTTTTAAGTGTGCTAGTGAAAATTCCTATCTTGTTACAGACCCGAGTCAGAAACAATTCATTTGTATGAGTAAAGACAGGCTTTATTCTGGTTACTCATTGGTTGGCGAGAGAACGCGCATACTTAGCATCAAAAAGCGTCTTAAAGAATCTGTTGTAGTTAGGCATACGATATATGCTGTAAAATCACTTATTTTCGCGATTTTCACGAGCCCGTCGAAATCACGAAAATTAAATCCTCGCTAAATACTTTTTTTCGCTTCAAATAATAATAAAAAAATAAGAAATTTTCACTTATTAAAATTTAATGATTAACTTCAGAGTTACAAACTTTTTCTTGACAACTTTCTTTCTTTCAACTTTAATTTCTTTCTTGCAACTATTTCTTTATACTATACAACGCCTCACCATGGCATAGTGGTTATGTCACTGGAAATGGAAGACGGCCGAAGTGTGAAGGTCCCGGGATCAGGTCCCATCGCGCGTCCGTCGACCTAACCATTCGAAGTTTTAAGTGGTTTTCTCCGAAACTTAACGTAAATACGAGTTAGGACCCCTTATAAAGACCCCCCCCACGGAGGGCACCCCCACCCTTGTGTTGTCCTTCTGGCGCGGATTTATAGCCAAGCACAAAAATCCGATATACATGCTCTCAACAGCAACAACAATACTATACAACTATTTCTTGAATATAAAACAATAATACAATTAATAGAATGCATCTCATTCACTTACAATATCTGTACTACCTTCATTGAACTCATTCAAAATGGGGAGAGGTGGGGGACAAACTTTTCAGATAAAAGGTAGTTTCTTAAAATACCTTATGCAAAAGGGGTTCTATATTTAGGTACTTTCGGGATTTTTCAACTTTCAGTTTTATTCATATAAAATTCGCGAAATCACCGATACTTTCATTTTCGCGAAAATTTTGGCTCGCGAAAATAAGTGATTTTACAGTAGATGAATACACTCTATAACAAATAAATCGACGCACCAAGAAGGAGGTGTCCGATTGAGACGAAAATTGGTGGGTAGGAAGACAATGTACAGAATAGTAAATGATTAAAATTTCAGAACAATTGAATAATTTATTTCAGAGTTACAGTAACAAGTTCAATAAGGTGTTGACCCGCCGCTAGCCTGGATACAAGCTGCCAAACGGCGTGGCAAGACCGATAAAGCTCCCGGATGGTCTCCTGCGGTATTTCCTGCCAAATTCGCTCCAATTGTCGAACGAGGTCATCAACAGTCCGTGCCAGATGCAATCGCCTTCCCATCATATCCCAGACATGCTCGATGGGAGAGAGATCTGGCGATCTGGCAGGCCAAGGAAGAGTTTGACAAGCTTGCAGACAGTTTAGAGCAACACCAGCCGTAGCTGGTCTGGCATTGTCCTGCTGAAAAACCAGCCCAGGGCACTGCAAAAGGAACGGTAGCAAAACAGGTCTTAGGGTGTCGTCCACGTACCGCTGTGCAGTAAGTGTACCTCTAATGACGACCAAAGGGGTCCGGTTGTGAAAGAAAATGGCACCCCAGACCATAATGCCTTGTTGAGGGCCGGTGTGGCGTGCAATAGTGAAAACAGGATCCCCCCTCTGCCCTGTGCGTCTCCAAACACGTCTTCGATGATCGTCAGGACACAGTTGGAAGCGGGATTCGTCGCTAAAAACTATACGTCCCCAGTCGGCATCATTCCAACCTGATCGAGCCCTGCACCACTGTAATCTGGCTCGGCAGTGTGCAGGCGTGAGTGGCAGGTGGCGTAACGGTCGGTGTGAGCGTAGATTTCGCTCTCTCAACCGTCTGTGAATGGTCATGATGGACACTGGTGTTTGGGTTGAACGTCTGATGGTTGATAGAGATGAAGAAGGTGCTGTGACAGCTGATCGGACCATCACTCTGTCCTCACGATCTGTTGTAGCCCTAGGTCGACCGCTACCATCCTGACGCTGCACTCTGCCATTTTCCACCCATCCTTGCCAGCATCTTCGAATCGTCGCATCGCTTCGACTCAAATGACGAGCGATTCTCCGATTTGTCCAACCGGCCTCTTTCAATCCAATGATACGACCTCTGTCAAACTCTGACAGTTGCTCGTAATGAGCACGAATCCTGCAGCGAGGCTTCTTTTAAGTTGTTGAAAGGTCATCTGAATCGCAATCAAACCGAAAGTTTTAACAACCGTTGAAGAACTGCTCCTTATATACGTCTGCTGGATGCGCAGTTCCGATGCGCTAGAGATCAAACTATTCATTCATTGGACACCAAATTTGAATTATTTGTATATCTGTTCAAAACATTCATGCATACGAAATTTCAAAGCAATCGGATGATTTTTTCTTGGTGCGTCGATTTTTTTGTTATAGAGTGTATCAAGTAAAAGCCAGAATTTCGCTGTTTTAGAAGGAAAACAAAAGCTTTAAGCTATAAAAACTTCTTATTCTGCCGAAAGTTTGTTCTTGATAATGAAAAGTATAAGCTGGGTACATTCTGAAAGAGAATAAATATATGAGGGAATATCTGAGGGATTTTCAATGTGGGTATCAGATAGGAAGAAAATATATCAATAAGTAGCGAAAAATTCAATTAGCATTATTAAAAAATTCAATTAGCATTATTCTAATAATAATTTCCATATAGACAAATTTGGTAATTTAAATTGTATGGCAAGATAATCAAGTACCGTTGTAAACATCTGAAAAGAATGACAATTAAAAATTAGTACTTGAACCTGTAAAATACTTGAATGCTGAAAAAGAAAAGAATATTAAAATAAGATCTAATTAGAATACTGGAATAATAAATAATGTAAAAGTATTTCTGTAAGGGATTTACCGAATTTTCTAAATAAGTAGTGACAGAAAAAGCATCTTTATAAGATAAAAATGAAAAAAAATATTCTTAAGGCCTTAAGGCATTATCGATATAATATTCAGAGAAATATAGTAGAATTGTTTTTTTTTTTTTTTTTTTTTTTGCGTATTGCAGATTTAGTGCTATGTGATAAACTTTATTGGTAGAAAAGGTGTATAGTATTTTTATACTGATGGTAGGGATTTTATGTCAATTACTTTCTAGTTTGAAGTTCATATTTTTAGTATGATTTGTGTTTTAAAATGTGAAGAGAGAAGGGAATGCAGTGAGATATTAAATGTCGGCATATTCTTAACTATGCTGTTCCTTAAAATTTAAAATCTATATAACAATTTTTAAAAGTAATAAATAACCCACATAATTCTCATGAAAATTCATGCTTTATTTTAACTAACAATAAAGAAAAAGTTCGCACTCTCACAAAAAGTAAGATTTATTGGCCGTACTTTACCATCTTAAGTATAGTTGGAAAATGTGCCTCTGTACATTTTTTGAAGGCTGGAAAACTAATTGGCTTGACTTATGTTCTCTTTTGAAGACTCTAGATCTCGAATATTCCTAATTTATTGTGATTTTTATGTGGTTTATGGTTTTTCGACTTTTAAGCTAACAATTTCCCTACGTCTTTATCCACCCTTAGGATTGGCAGACTTTAAAATAAAAGTCTGGTGGGGTAAAAAATGTTCTTCCCTATGTGTTATAGGTGCGTTAAAGTAAATCATAAAGAATTTTATTTGTCAAGTATTTCTTCTCTAAACTTTAGGTTCGTTAATGATTTTAATATACAACTTTTATTATGCTGACGGTTTGAATTTATGGCAAGAAAATTTCACCATGCCAGACTGCCTTCTACATACTTTGTAATGATCTTGTCACATGCAATATGAGACAATTCAGATTCTTTTTCTGGGATTTATGGAACTTCTAGGCTTTTGGACGATCACACAACATTTATTTTACAAGGCAAAGTTATTTATCCTTTGTACAAGAACTGCAGTTAAAATAAACATTTTTCGGATTTACATTTAAAAAATGCGCTCGTTAACTATATTATACTAAACAATAAAAAGCAAAGTTCTTTCTTTTTCTAGAAGATTATCATTTCATGTTGAGGAGTGCGGTCCCTGGTTCTTATGAAAATATCGATAAAAAATATCCCATGGAAATCTATCGCAAGTCATACTAGAGCTACCACAACAGATCTTATCTAAATTGTCTCTTCTCTGCAGAACTGACTTCGATACATATGTCTTCGCGTTCGTGCTAGACATACGAATGGAACAGTTTGTCTGACACTGCAACTGTATTTCCACAAAATACATATACTGAAGAGCCAAACCATTATGATCGCCTACTCAATAACGCGTTGCGCCTCGTTTCGCCTCCAAAACAGCAGCAACTCGCCTGGGCATGGATGCCACGAGTTCTTGGCAGATAAATGGAGACAGGTTCTACCAAATATTTAAGCAGCGGTCACACAAAGTCGAGATAATGGAACATGGTGGTGCTTGAGCTCTGAGCTGCCAGTGAGAGGGGAGCAGCTGTTCTCCTGGAAGACGACGTACCCTGAAATGACCATCGACGTGATGAAGGAGAAACCAGGATTTATCCGACCAGGAAACTCTGGATGCTTCGTCACATATCCATGGCCCAGTCTCAATGTTCCCGTGCTCACTGTAGGCGTAGTAGCAATGACGCTTGGTAAGCAGATGACCACGAGTGGAACGTCTGCTCCACAGTCCCATATCCAATAGTGTACTTTGAATTGTGTGTTCCGAAACATTCTCACTTGGACCTGGATTGTATTGGGCTGTCAGCTGAGCCACTGTCTGCCGCCAATTTTGCTGTACTAGGCGGGACAGCTTCCTACGTCCTCTTTCTTTGATGATGCGTGGACGCCCAGCATCTTGGCGTTTACTGCTGGTTTCACTGTCATTAATCCACTTTTTATAAATACTAATAACGGCAGTTCGTGAACAAGTGAACAACCGACCAGTCGTGCAGTTTCGGAGATACTCGTTATGAGTCTTTGGACCATTACAATCTGCCCTCTATCAAATTCGCTTAGATCAACATACCATCACTCACAAATGTAAATGCAAGAATGATTCCATACCTTCTCCAGCAATAGTTAAATACCATTCCCACTTAATTACGTGTTCTCCATATCATCCAAACTACACTGCTGGCCATCGTAAATGCAACACCCTGAAGGAAGCATGCAAATAATATGAAATTTACAACATGCATTAGCTGAGGTGAGATATGCAAATGATTAGAATTTCAGCGCAGACGCACATCAAGCGCGCCTGTGGCGCCACCTCAAAGCGCTATTTAAGGCTTGGAGATTTCGACGGTTTCAAGTACAGCAATTGTGTTTTTCTTGCTTTTTTTTCAAAAAAACGATAAATTATGCCTCGTAGGAAACAACGATCATCTTTTGATCAAGTATCCGAGTTTGACAGAGGAAGGATAGTGGCCTACCGAGATTGTGGGTTATCTTTCAGGGAAATCGGTCGTCGTATTGGACGAAACCAAACAACTGTGATGCGGATATGTGATCGTTGGGTGCAGGAGGGTACGACGGACAGACGTGATCGATCGCATCGACCTCAGTGCACCACGTCACGTGATGACAGGCAGATTGTACGCATGGCAGTGACGGACCGCTCAGTCACATCACGAACCATATCACAGCAGATTCAGTCTGTAACGCATCATCCAGTGTCTGCGCGTACCATTCGACGTCGTTTACAGCAGAATGGTCTGTCCGCAAGACGTCCGTTGCTTTGTCTACCTCTGACGCGGAACCACAGACGTCTCCGCCGCCAATGGTGCGATGAAAGAAGGATGTGGACGACAGAATGGAATGAAATTCTCTTTACTGACGAGTCACGCTTCTGTATGCAACACCACGACGGTCGGATTCGAGTCTGGAGACACCGTGGAGAGAGGATGCTGAACAGCTGCATTATGCACCGTCACACTGGTCCTGCACCGGGTATTATGGTATGGGGCGGTATCGGATATCTCTCTCGCACTCCTCTAGTACGCATTGCCGGTACTTTAACCAGCCAGCGCTACATCTCCGAGGTGTTGGAGCCAGTTGTCCTTTCTTACCTTCAGGGCTTGCCAACAGCCATATTTCAGCAGGATAATGCACGGCCACACGTGGCACGCATTGTCCAAGGGTTCTTCGTCAATCACCAGATTGAATTGCTTCCCTGGCCGGCGCGCTCTCCGGAGCTTTCGCCGATAGAAAACATGTGGTCCATGGTTGCTCAACGACTGACCCAGAGTTCATCCCCAGCTGTCACACCAGATCAACTTTGGCAACGTGTGGAAGCTGCTTGGTCTGCTGTACCCCAAGAACACATTCAAAGTCTCTTTGAATCAATGCCGAGGCGTGTGGCAGCTGTGATCTCCAACAACGGCGGCTACTCTGGGTACTGATTTTGGCAGGAACCACGCTTCATAGAATGCTGTAAATTTAATCATTTGTTACTTGGTCAACATGTTATCTACACAATAAATTTTGTTGTGATATCTCTTGTTTTTCTTGGTGTTGCAATTTGGGTGGCCAGCAGTGTAGTTCATTGAAAAATGTGGGGGTGGTCATAATGTTTTGTCTCGTCAGTGTAATATTCGGATGGGCTTGGTAAAAAGAGGCATTAAAGTGAGAGTGAAAGGATTCACAAGCATTTGCAGTATTTTCTGCAGATGCATCAGCTCTCGCCCTCATAGAAGGAGGAAACATCGCATCTTCTTCAATATAATTATCTACTAAATAAACCACGAACTTTGAAACTCTTGAGTCTTCCGGCGGAATTGGCTCTTGGTCTAATGCTAAATATTCTGCAACATCTTCCGGCTTCAAATATGAAATTCGGAATGTTTTTTAACCATTCTCTAGTCTCATTTCATCCTCTCTCATCGCCAAATATGAACTTGCTATTCTAACTCCACTTTTTGTCACAAGAAAATGGCGTGGCGGAATTGTTTTCTAAGGATCAGACAAGAGAAAACGGCGCGGCGGAATTGTCTTATGGATGGAATCACGGAATATAATTCTCGGCAGAATCGTCCTGTTCTTGATCGCATACGAGTATCATTTTACGACTTAAAATGATCATACTCAACAATTTGTTGTCAAAAAATGTGTTTACTTTTTCGAAAAAAAAATTGTTCAACTTTGTAGAGGAAGATATAGGAAATAAAATTATATTTTTTAACATGAAAAATAGATAAAAATAAGAAACAAAATTAAATTTAAAAAAGGTGGAAATCGTGGCTCGGTCTTTCCTGCGGTTAAAAAAAAAGAGCTGTGCATTCCACACATTTATTCTGAAGTACTCAACTCGACTTCCATTTCTTACCTACAGATTACTCGAAGGAGTAAAAAAAATTCTCACAGAATTTTTATTGTATCACTTTGAAAGTCATGGTCAAGTAGATGTATAGATGATAGAGCAGCGAGAGTACGTCTATTTAATACAATGTTAATTTTCAACTCAGACTGTCTTTAATGTTTTATCTTCCAGAACTGAGCCGTTTGAAGCATCATTTTTCTTGAGACATAAATCTTTTCTATTGAACTGAAAGAAATGTTGTTTAAACCAAGTTTTCTGTCATAAACTTATTAGACTAGATAAATTCCTTCACTTGAATTTTTAAAAAGCGGCTGAAACATACATTTATTTCAAGAAAAAGTTTGCAGTTATAATTACCTTTTAGTTATATCTAAACACGCTTCTGTGTGTAAAATACATACCCATTTATTATTTCTATATTTTTTCAATCGAATATGCAAGCATTATTTATATGACGAGTGCTATTTATTTTAAATATCAGAAACTCCCTTACAGAATATGTGGAAGATTTGTCGAATTGAGTGAACACCATAACTTTCAGTTTAATGTAAACTGCCGTTAAGTTGAATTTAGTTTGTTAAATAACTTCTCTCTTCAAAATATCGACCATTTATAAGGCGCAAAATTATATATTCACCTCCCATATGTTTCCGGCTCATGAATAAGTCCCTTGACGTACCGTTAACGTTGAAAAGTTAAATCTCTTTATTGGCGCCAGATAATACATAATTTTCAATTTAACTAGATGGAAATATATTTACATTTTCATATTTTAAATCTTAATTTCATCTTTCGCATGGTTTCATCTTCAACATGCATTAAGCAGACGGTATTGTTGAAATAAATATTTTTTAATTATCTTCAAAATAATATAAACTCATTGTGCGATACAAATATATATATATAGATAGTTAAAACTTTGTAAAATAAACATAAAAGGTACATATCAATCTGGTGTGTACTTTTTATGTGTGTTATTTCACGTCAAATTTTTCACAGTCAAGTTTTAATTAGAGCACATTTTAAACAGCAGTTTCTTTTAAGTGTTTTTTGTTAATATAAACACGGATTTAACAGGTTAAGAAAATAGTTAAGTTTATTGAATAGTCAAATGTGTTACATAGGATGTGAAAAGTTGCTTTTTTTATAAACACACAATGCTGGTTTTTAATGAAAGATTTTCTCTGATATGTCTTTTTTAATACATTTTAAAATACAAATAATTATGATTTTACGTGAAATGTTAACACATTCAATGTCGATATTCGAAAAACATGTCAAAATCAGATGTTGTCCTGCTTGAATTTAACTAGATTTTATTAAATTCTGCAAATGAAAACAATGTACTCTGTAATAAGCTAAAACAGTAAAAAATATTTTTAAAAGTAGATTAGGGTGCTTTCGAAATTTTTCTTCTATTAAGCTTTTAGAAATTGTTTTTTGCTGTTTTCTATAAAATTAAAAAGGAAGAAAATTTGTCAAAGCAATTTGAGTGTTAGGATATAACATAAAAAAGCAGTCCTGTTGTGAAGTTACATAAATGACCCTCAGTGGTCTTGGCGCTAAAATCCGTTCTCACTAGAACACGACAAGAGAAGCAGCATCCGCCATGGTCAGTGCTTGGGAGGGTGAATTCCTCTCTCGGCTGAACTGCCGCGGAGCCGTGTACGCTAATAGGAGCTGGTGCACGCAAAATCCGTCGTGGCTCCAATGTCCTCCGTGTTCAACGATACCTCTGGGGGTGCCGATTTCAGGTGGTGGGTCCCTCATCTGAAATAGGTTCAAAATTAGGGGACCCCGAGCGAATTCGGACATCCTCTCACTGGAGCTCATTGAAATAAAAGCCGTCCCCTTCTGCTCATCGCCTTCCTATATGGAGGATCTGGCACCGCTCTGCGGTTGCCAGAGGCCATCAGAAGCAAATTTAGGTATGAAGACAAAAATAAGAATATTTGGTTAAACAAATATGCATATAAAATAATTACGTTAATCTTTGTAACTTACTGTTTCGGGAAATCCGTATTTATTTTAGTAAGTATTTAAACTATATTCATTTAGGAAAATTCTCCCTACCTTTACAAATAATGGCTTAAATTATCACGCCTACTTTTACATATGTTATGTAGGAGAAGACGAAGTAAGTTGATGCATTGTGCAAGATGACGAATTCAATATTTCTCTCAGGTATTCGCAAATGGTAGCATTTCTTGGTCAGCACAATATACACCTGGTGGTGAACTAAGACTAGCACTAGGATAGCCACCTGTACTTGTCGTTTAGAGGATTTTATAAACAAAAGTTCATTTTCCAAGGATGTTCGTCTACTATTCGACCGTCTCAACGTCAGGAATCAAGATTCTACGGTAAGTATTTTTACGTTCTCACTAAAATATTCTGAATTCTCAGCTTATTGAGTACAAATTTATAATAGATCCGTGTTTAAAGATATTTTTTTAGTTGCTCATCCACTTCGGTTTTGTAAAAATGGCGTGAAGGGAAAAGATGGCGAATTTTCAACGGGGAAAGATGACGAATAATTTTCAGCTCGTCATCTTACCCTACACACTTGTTTTTAATATATTTTCTCCAGTTTTCATTTCTTATTCGTTCTTAAGGGCACACAAGACATGACAAAAACAATTAAAGACACGGAGTTGAAATTTCGATAGAACAGTGTGAGGAAGGAATTACCGTCGCTTCTGTTATCGGGAACTCCCATAAAACAAGCTTTGGAAGAGACAAAAGAAGGAACAAGAGGAGAAAGAGCTAAAAATACGAAAAAGATTGACTAAAAAGGGCAAGCAAAACGAAAGGAACGAAGAAGAAACCACGACCTCATTTGAAATTTTCTTCATCTTCTGACGACGACTATTCCCATTCTATACCGTGCATCGACCCTGAAGATGATATGAACTTGGAGGATTTTAAACAGAAATTGGGCATCCTATGCGTGGTAGAAGGCAAGGATGAACTTTAGTACCAGAGCTTAAAGTGGGCTCATACTGAGTGTTCCGGGTGAGATTGTAGAGAAGCCAACCAAAGACCTTAAAAATGTGACCTGTGTATTTAAATGTATTTTTCAGTTTCTCATTAAAATTATTTGCTAATAAAGTGTTCATGTGAATCAGTTGTGTAATAAAGTGTTCATGTCACCCATCGTCAGTGAATGTTAATTAACATTCCGAGGTCAGTTCGTCATCTTACCCTACCCCATTAGTTATCTTGCCCCATGGCTGGCGAAAGATGACGAAAATTACCTTTTTTAGGAGATCCGTTGTTTCGCCTCTTAAAAGTTGAACAGGTAATTGAAAAAATTCATGGTGTAAGGTGAGACATGAAAGAACACGCTTAAACCAAAGGAGCGAAATTCGATCAGTCGGAGCGATTTTTGGCCCAGTTTTCAAAAGTGCGCTTCTCCTTCAGGAGCGTTTTTCGATCACAAGAGCGGAGCGAAATATAACAATAAGTGAGGAGGGGAGTTCTCAGAAAAAAGAGGAAGCGAGGAGAGGAATTCTCAGAAAAAAGACTACTCTAAGACACTTTCGCGGAAGTACCGGTAGTTTTCCATGGAAACGGATCGCTCCGCAATGTATCTTTTTTTTTTTTTTTTTGCTCTTTGGGTTTAAGCGTGAAATTATCACAAAAATATCAGTTCTTAGACTCATTCACAGTGGTCAGTAAAAATGATAGTTGCTTAAGTTCGCCACTTTACCCCGCCTACCCCTATATTTTGCATTAATGTATCACAATTTTTTAGAAACTGCCTACGCGTTTTATAGGAATAGCAAATACTTCATTGTTTCCCTAGTGAAAAATATGCTGTAAACCAACTTTAAGCCTATCCAATGAGTCAGCCTGAAGTAATCTGTCAGTTTTGTCTATGGGCAAAATAATTTAGCTTAAAACTTCTTAGCCTTGGAAGAAGTATTGAACTTAAGCAATTTTAATGCTATTTGGGTAATTTTTTTTTAAAAGGTTACTAAATCATTTCCATTGTACTCAAAAATTCGTTTTTTTCTTTTGTTGTTGATTCCCTTAGTACCACTGTAAATGTAGTAATGATTAGTTCAATAATTAATACAGTCTGGCAGTGGCCCAGTCGGTTCCTGTAAGAACATCGGAAGTGAAGCAGCACCGCCTTTGGTCAGCGCTTTTGAGGGTCTCTCTCGCTCGGACTGCCGTGGGTCCGCTTACGCTTAAGGGAGCTGATGCACGGAAAATCCGCCGTGGATTCAATGTCCTTCATGTTAAAGCGATACCTCTGGTAGTGCCATATCAAGTGCTGGTCTCTCATCTGGAATTGGTTCATTGGTTCAAAATCAGTAGGCCCCGAGCTAAGTAGTCTCCCCCCCAGTAGAGGATTTAGGGGAGGGGCTAGGGGGCTTCTGCCCCCCCCCAAAAAAGAGATTGCTAAAGGGTAACATTCAGCTTTTTTATGCACTTTGAGTATGTGAAGTGATCTTTTTTAATCACTTAGCCCCTCCCAAAAATTTTTGCATTGGTTTAGACTAAAATTTTACTTTATTGTAAATTTTGTTTGGGTGAAATAAGCTTTTTTCAAAATTTAGGCTCTCCCAAAAGAAGATTGCCCCCCCCTCCCCACTAGGCTCACTAAGAATTAAGCCGCCCCATTTCACCCATCCTATATAAAGGATCAGGTTCTGTTCCACTGTCAGCCTCAGGACATTAACAACAACAAAAGGACAATAATTAACACTTTTTGAGTAACATTTGTAAAAGTAACATATATTTTTTTCTTATCAAAGCAGAATGTACTGTATGGAATGAAAAAAAATATCAGAATTGCCATTTATTTATTAGTTAAAAGTTTGAACAATTTCATTCATTTAAATTTTACAGGTTACACTTTATGTTACTTGTCACCTGCTATATGATATGAATAAACACCGAAAATTTTATTTTAACTTGAATATTTAAAAAAAAAATGCAAATTCAATGGCTCGTAAAAGAATGGATATTTTTTATCTTTTATCTGGAAAAAATATAATTGCGTCATTCACAATGGAAAAAATGTTCAAGTTTTGTTAAATTTTGCCAACAGAAATAATTTTCTAGCTAGTAATAATTAAAAGTTAAAGAAAAACAAAATTTTAAACACACGTTGAAACTGAAAATTGTAACACATTTCGATAATGATCCTCATTTATCATAAATTTAATAGTATACAATCACAGTACTGCTGTGTACCGGAAATAAACGGTTTCTTAAAGTGTATGTCAGGGGAAAGTATGTAAAAATTTTTTATAATCAAGATATTTTGTAAACCCCTTGGAGTGATTTGCTATTGAGGTTATATGAAAGATGGTCTGGCAATAACAAAAAAATATTGTTTGGAAATATCCCAATTTTGATTAGGACATGATCTGATTAACTTTCTACCGCAATGAAATTCATTGTTACAAGCTGTAGTTTTGATTTTCGCAATTAATGGATCTTGAAATACATCTGCAGTCATTGGGGCTTTTAAAAATGAATCACTGTAGAAAAGAACATCGCTTTGATACATTATAAATTATAATATTTCATTTCAAGATTAAATCCGGTATATCAAAGGGCCACCCATTATGACACCAGCACTGCAAATCGGAAAATGTTCTGCTAGCTCAATATAAATTTATGGAAATCAATAAATCAACAAATAAAAATAAATATATATGATTAGAAAATATTAACTTGTTGTTTTAATTCCTTTACAAAATTCCTTTTACAGCTTACTCAAAAATATTTTTCTACATAAATATCATAACTTTGATGTATAGCAATATTTACAAGACTGAATCTGACAAGTAAAAACATGCCTAACATTTTGTTTTGAAAGAATTTCCTATCTATAAATCACGTCAAAACATACCTTTTCCTAAAAATGTCCGATGTTTTAAAAGGTTTCTATATTCTTTACGTGTGCAAAATATATGGAATCAAAGTCTTTTCGCTGTTTTATTACATCATCTGCAAAATATGTGTTGGACTGCTTAACTGAATTTCATCGTTTTCATTCGGCATTAGGAATATATTTAAAACACAAATGAATTATTCAGACTAATATTGTCAATAAAAATTTCTTTTACTTTTCTAAAGAAAAGAATGTGAAGATTCAACAAATTATTGGTGATGTTTTTAAACGTGAGCGAAAGTTTTACGAGAGGAAATAGTAAAAATATTCTTTTAACTTTTTTATGCTTTGAGTCATAGAGTCATCAACTGAAATTATTGCGAAAAAATACACACTTATAATATAAAAGTATGCCCACTAAAACCCTTGCCACTCTATTAGCTTCGAAACGGCTGTTGCTATAGTCATAAAAGTGGTGTCTAGGAATAGTAAAGCAGCTATGCGCTACTGAATGAAACCGCCTCTGGCGCCACTTGGTGGAAACTGCGGAGTTAGCACTCTTATTTTGAAAGCGGAAAGAGATAGGAAAAAAAAGAGATTTACAAAGTTGTAGAGCATCATCTATTTAGTACGAAAAGATACCTTGTGCACAATAATGCGAAGAATAGAACGGTTAAAACGAGCCTTTTTCTGTGATTTCCTACACTGTAACATCCAGGAAGTTGAACTGAAGGAGAAATGATTATATCTTTCGGGCAAAACACGACACCGCTATCTGGCACAGTGGTATCGCTTGTGATGCCCAATTAAAAAGATTGCTCTTTTTTTTGGTGATTTTTCATGGAGGAGGCGACGCTTTTTATGAAATACTCTCACGATTACATCATCGCCCTCTTTAAGTGAATGTCGGAAAGTCCATAGCCAATACAGAAGGCACGCACGTTCTTTTCTATCACTAGAAGGTTAGCAAAAGTCCTTTCTAGATATTAGATGAGTTCGAAAAAAAATGTAATAAGTAATTATAATGAACAATTGAATAATAGTTTGTGGGACATTTTCTCGTAGTTCAGCATGTCATCCTTTAAAAATACAAGGTGAGGCTGAAAAAGCGGTCAAAACTTTACGGGGTGATAGAATGCATCTACACGAGCAAATTTTGTCATACAAAGTATGGGCGAAACGCGAACAGTGAGCCGCTAGGGGGTGTTGAACATGGAACTTTGAACGCCGAAAGGTGGCGTTATAAATGGTGGAAAGAGTAGACCCTTGCACCCAAGGCATTTTCTTTCGTGGATCGCCGAGAGGATGGCTGGTTATACGAACGTCAGTCGCGTCAGTCCCTATGCCGTTGGTGTGAAGCCTGCATTACAGCTGGCAGATGCTCTTTTAAGCAATTTCTTTGAGCCCGTACATCAATTCCATTACTGTTAATACAATATTTTTTTAAGTATCTCCTCTCATTCTTGTGTTAATTCTTTAAACGTGCCAGTAGAAAACTACCTTTTAACTTCTCACCGATTGTGTTCCGAGCAACCTTTAACACCATTTACAACGCCACCTAGCGGCTCACCGTTTACGTTCCACCCATACTTTCTATGACGATATTTGCTCGTGTAGATGCGTTCTACCATCCCATAAAGTTTTGGCCACTTTTTCAGACACACCCTGTATACAAACTGTTTTAAAACGTCTCAGACAAACTTTACATATGGGCTTCCAGATCATGACAGAGCATTTTGAAAACATAGCTTTTATTAACAAAATTTGATTTTAAGGGCGGGACATTCGTTAGGTTAGATTGCGACTATGCATCTTTGTAGGGTTCGTACCTCATCACTTACTTATCCGCTCAGTAAGTTTTGTGCTTGAACTAGAGTTATGATTCGAAGCGTTTGTACAGACGTTATTCCAAAATTAGATGGAATGTACAATTCTTAGCAGATATTAAGTCCTTTTAATAAAGTTCATCAAGTCCATCCGCTAAGATATCCCTCAATTACCTGCGAAGGGATTCCCATCCATTTTAGCAGATGGATGGATGTGCTTTAGCAGATATCAAGTCTGTTAAAGTTTGGGATCTCCGATTCAACTGAATTTACCGTGTTTGAACCAGTTCCCTCATTTTCAAAACAAGATCCAAACTTTTGAAACTCATGACAAAGGGCTGAATAAATAAAACTTGTGTCACTCAACTTCTAAAAATAATCTTTTTCTTTTTTCTGCAATTAAATGCAATTTCTTCTTTCAAATTGCGTATTGGGACACTACCTCGAGGACTATCCATTTTATTTTCTTGAAGTGTTTTCGTCGTAATTGAATTTCGGATGTTTGCTAGTACAGTAAAGCAGCGTTTATACGTTTCTCATTTACACAATTTTCTCATTTATACGTAGTTTTCGTGAAGTCATCAGTTTATTCCTATTCATTTTAATGCAAAAGTGATTCATCTATAAGACGCACAATATCGGTTATACGTCGATTTTCAACTTCCTGAACTTCCAAGTTTTTCTGTCTCCGTCTTTAGTATCCTGTTTTGGGGGATATCGCTAAATTATCTGTTGCAAACTTAAATTATGACGAAGAAAAATGTGAAGACGTTACTCCACCTTCCCTTGAAGACGCAGTATACTGCACTGATAGCCTTAGAACTTAATTTGTTTGTCAGAACACAAGTGAAAAAAAATTTCAGGAACTTCCTTCAAACTGTAATACTCAAACACAATCAGCGCATCAGACGATTATGAACAATTTTTTTAAATCTAATATCTGCATAAACATGAATCATAGCGTAACTGTATTAATACTATAATACAGTAGCAATAAATGTATGATTTCTTTCATTTTTATGATAAATGTTTTATTTTAAAATTCAGTTATTGTTTTTTGTGTAAAAACTATCCCCATGCAAAAACCCTTAACGGGTTAAAAATTTGTGACGCAGCATTTAACTTATAGCTAGATGAATTTTAAATATGGGTCTTAAAAATAATGATATCACATTTTGGGTGACGCCCTGCTGTGATTTTTAAAGATTCGAGAAAAACTAATATTTGGAAAATATATTGGTTTTAAATTAAAATTCAATAATTACAATAAAATTTATTTATACATGGAGAGTAAAAGAATTATTATTAAAAAGTAGTTAGTATGTAAATCTACTATTTATTTTCCTTTGAATACTAAATAATAATTATTATTAATTAATAATGTGAGCTTTCTGAAGAAAAAAAAATGCATTGAAATATTAATTTGATATTGAATTTTCCAAAATAGAGTTAATAATATTAGAAAAAATAAAGACTTAATTTTAGTTAGAAACAGGTACCAAATACTAGAGATCATATGACACGAAATACTTAAAGAAAAAGTTAGGAAGGAGCTTTACCAAAAAATACTTAAATTAATTATTTTTTTAATTCAAAGCAAAATAAATTACAGAAAAATAAGTAAAGTATATAATAATCTGTTATTATGTTTTAAACTGAAAAAAAAACTACAGTAAAACAAAGCCCATCCTCTCAAAAGAGCGACTGCGCGAATCGAACCCAGATGTCAGGACAAAAATCAAATGCGGAACGTACTAGCCAAGCTATGCACAAGCTGGTTTACGTTATAAGTTGAAAAGAAGATGATTTAAATATTTATATGCGCGAGTTAAATAGTCCCCTCTTTGAACTGGATTAAATAAAAAATAAAAAACGAGTTTTCCTAGCTTAACCGGCGACGCCAATCTTCGAATTTGGCACCGATTAAAATCACATATTAATTCTAAAAAAATCGTTAGAGCGGATTCCGAGATCTAGAAGTTGCAAGTTGGAAAAGGGAAAAATTAGCTGTAAATATAAGTGCCGCGATGCTTTTCGGTTGGTTGGCTGGTTGTTGTTGGGGTTGGCTGCGTCACTCTAGAACTGTCGTTCTCCATGATTATGAAGTAATTTACTAGTGTCTTCAAAAATCTTAAAATTATTATACCCCCAAATTTGCATTAGTACCGTTAAATCTAGTAGTAATCAAATTAGATTATGAATGTTTCACTTATGCGTATTTTTAGTTATACGTCGTTTTAGGTCGGTCCCTTAAAAGACGTATAAGCGATGCTTTACTGTATATGCATGCATGCTACATTGTTGGATATACAGGTAAATAATACAGCTTATACATCGGTACAGCTCATACACCGGTAACACATCATCAGAAATTTCCTTTAATCAATTATTTGAAAGAACTAGACCAGGGATCACCAAT
>JAWZYV010015700.1:0-57431 GCA_038373885.1 Cheiracanthium punctorium
GCATTCATCCCATGGTCTAAGTCTGAGAAACTCCTTTATCACGTCTCGAGCTCTCTTTTCCATGAAAAAATGTCACGGTCAAGTGGGCTGCAAGAGACTGAAAAAGAGCAACTCATTCTAGGACCTTGGGGACGCAGAGCCATTCCTAATACACCTTTATTAAATTTCCCACGGACCATATCACTGCCTGCATACAAAAATAACATTGCAGA
Source organism: Cheiracanthium punctorium (assembly GCA_038373885.1). Classification (NCBI taxonomy): domain Eukaryota; kingdom Metazoa; phylum Arthropoda; class Arachnida; order Araneae; family Cheiracanthiidae; genus Cheiracanthium; species Cheiracanthium punctorium. The sequence goes on from JAWZYV010015700.1 coordinate 213, forward strand.
AGAACAAAACTTACATGGAAAAATGAACCTGCTACCGAGAGGCCCTATGCTTTTAAAAACCTGGATGCATTCATCCCATGGTCTAAGTCAGAAAAACTCCTTTATCACGTCTCGAGCTCTCTTTTCCGTGAGAAAACATCACGGCCAAGTGGGCTGCAAGAGACTGACAAACAGTAACTCATCATTCTAGGACCTTGGGGACGCAGAGCCATTCCTAATCTTCTTTTATTACATTTCCCACTGACCATACCACTGCTTGCATATAAAAATAACACTGCACAGTAACAAACGTTATAAAGAAAAATGAACGTGCTACCCAGAGGCCCTATAGCTTTTGAAAACCTGGGTGCATTCATCCCATGGTCTAAGTCTGAGAAACTCCTTTATCACGTCTCGAGCTCTCTTTTCCATGAAAAAATGTCACGGTCAAGTGGGCTGCAAGAGACTGAAAAAGAGTAACTCATTCTAGGACCTTGGGGACGCAGAGCCATTCCTAATACTCTTTTATTACATTTCCCACTGACCATACCACTGCTTGCATAAAAAAATAACATTGCGCGGTCACATACGTTACAAAGAAAAATAAACGTGCTACCCAGCGGCCCTATAGCTTTTGAAAACCTAGGTGCATTCATCCCATGGTCTAAGTCTGAGAAACTCCTTTATCACGTCTCGAGCTCTCTTTTCCATGAAAAAAAATCACGGTCCAGTGGGCTGCAAGAGACTGAAAAAGAGTAACTCATTCTAGGACCTTGGGGACGCAGAGCCATTCCTAATACTCTTTTATTACATTTCCCACTGACCATATCACCGCCTGCATACAAAAACAACATTGCAGAGGAACACAACTTACAAGGGAAAATGAACGTGCTACCGAGAGGCCCTAGCTTTTAAAAACCTGGATGCATTCATCCCATGGTCTAAGTCAGAAAAACTCCTGCATCATGTCTCGAGCTCTCTTTTCCGTGAGTAAACATCACAGCCAAGTGGGCTGCAAGAGACTGAAATACAGCAACTCATCATTCTAAGACCTTGGGGACGCAGAGCCATTCCTAATCTTCTTTTATTACATTTCCCACTGACCATACCACTGCTTGCATATAAAAATAACACTGCACAGTAACAAACGTTATAAAGAAAAATGAACGTGCTACCCAGAGGCCCTATAGCTTTTGAAAACCTAGGTGCATTCATCCCATGGTCTAAGTCTGAGAAACTCTTGTATCACGTCTCGAGCTCTCTTTTCCATGAAAAAATGTCACGGTCAAGTGGGCTGCAAGAGACTGAAAAAGAGCAACTCATTCTAGGACCTTGGGGACGCAGAGCCATTCCTAATACTCTTTTATTACATTTCCCACTGACCATACCACTGCTTGCATACAAAAATAACACTGCAGCAGTAACAAACGTTATAAAGAAAAATGAACGTGCTACCCAGAGGCCCTATAGCTTTTGAAAACCTGGGTGCATTCATCCCATGGTCTAAGTCTGAGAAACTCCTTTATCACGTCTCGAGCTCTCTTTTCCATGAAAAAAAGTCACGGTCAAGTGGGCTGCAAGAGACTGAAAAAGAGAAACTCATTCTAGGACCTTGGGGACGCAGAGCCATTCCTAATACTCTTTTATTACATTTCCCACTGACCATATCACTGCCTGCATAAAAAAATAACATTGCAGCAGTAACAAACGTTACAAGGAAAAATGAACGTGCTACCGAGAGGCCCTAGCTTTTAAAAACCTGGATGCATTCATCCCATGGTCTAAGTCAGAAAAACTCCTTTATCACGTCTCGAGCTCTCTTTTCCGTGAGAAAACATCACGGCCAAGTGGGCTGCAAGAGACTGACAAACAGTAACTCATCATTCTAGGACCTTGGGGACGCAGAGCCATTCCTAATCTTCTTTTATTACATTTCCCACTGACCATACCACTGCTTGCATATAAAAATAACACTGCACAGTAACAAACGTTATAAAGAAAAATGAACGTGCTACCCAGAGGCCCTATAGCTTTTGAAAACCTAGGTGCATTCATCCCATGGTCTAAGTCTGAGAAACTCCTTTATCACGTCTCGAGCTCTCTTTTCCATGAAAAAATGTCACGGTCAAGTGGGCTGCAAGAGACTGAAAAAGAGCAACTCATTCTAGGACCTTGGGGACGCAGAGCCATTCCTAATACACCTTTATTAAATTTCCCACGGACCATATCACTGCCTGCATACAAAAACAACATTGCAGAGGAACACAACTTACAAGGGAAAATGAACGTGCTACCGAGAGGCCCTAGCTTTTAAAAACCTGGATGCATTCATCCCATGGTCTAAGTCAGAAAAACTCCTTTATCACGTCTCGAGCTCTCTTTTCCGTGAGTAAACATCACAGCCAAGTGGGCTGCAAGAGACTGACAAACAGTAACTCATCATTCTAGGACCTTGGGGACGCAGAGCCATTCCTAATCTTCTTTTATTACATTTCCCACTGACCATACCACTGCTTGCATATAAAAATAACACTGCACAGTAACAAACGTTATAAAGAAAAATGAACGTGCTACCCAGAGGCCCTATAGCTTTTGAAAACCTAGGTGCATTCATCCCATGGTCTAAGTCTGAGAAACTCCTTTATCACGTCTCGAGCTCTCTTTTCCATGAAAAAAAGTCACGGTCAAGTGGGCTGCAAGAGACTGAAAAAGAGTAACTCATTCTAGGACCTTGGGGACGCAGAGCCATTCCTAATACTCTTTTATTACATTTCCCACTGACCATATCACTGCTTGCATACAAAAACAACATTGCAGAGGAACACAACTTACAAGGAAAAATGAACGTGCTACCGAGAGGCCCTAGCTTTTAAAAACCTGGATGCATTCATCCCATGGTCTAAGTCAGAAAAACTCTTGCATCACGTCTCGAGCTCTCTTTTCCGTGAGAAAACATCACGGCCAAGTGGGCTGCAAGAGACTGAAAAACAGTAACTCATCATTCTAGGACCTTGGGGACGCAGAGCCATTCCTAATCCTCTTTTATTACATTTCCCACTGACCATATCACTGCTTGCATATAAAAATAACACTGCACAGTAACAAACGTTATAAAGAAAAATGAACGTGCTACCCAGAGGCCCTATAGCTTTTGAAAACCTGGGTGCATTCATCCCATGGTCTCAGTCTGAGAAACTCCTTTATCACGTCTCGAGCTCTCTTTTCCATGAAAAAATATCACGGTCAAGTGGGCTGCTAAGAGACTGAAAAAGAGTAACTCATTCTGGGACCTTGGGGACGCAGAGCCATTCCTAGTAGTGTTTCATTACATTTCCCACTGACCATACCACCGTCTGCACATAAAAATAACATTGCACGGGGACAAACTTTATAAAGAAAAATGAACGTGCTACCCAGAGGCCCTATAGCTTTTGAAAACCTGGTTTAATCCATCCCATGGTCTCAGTCGGAAAAACTCCTTCATCATGTCTCGACCTCTCTTTTCCATGAGCAAATGTCACGGCCAAGTGGGCTGCAAGAGACTGAAAAAGACAAGGGTGGATAAACGGGGGGCGGAGGGTGCTACCTTTCCCCCCCAAGGATAAAGAAATTAATGTAAAAGATCCTATTTTACTTCCATGGATAAAATGGATGTGTATAAAATGAATGTATATAAAATGTGCTGGCGCACAACCAGCTGTCGTCAAAAAAAGGGTCTCTCGATCAGTTGCACGCGATGAACGTTTCGATCGTCCGCCATCTTACTGGTAGTTAAATCGAGCGATGGCAACGGCTGCCCTTCCTCCAGCATTGGGAAAGGGTTGCGCCTCAAAGGGTTAACGTCGTGTTACAAAATTCGCAGCACAGTCAAATAATCAAACAGAGGCTTCAGATTTTCATCAATAAACATTCATAAATACAGGTACTGATGCAGCAGGCTTCCTCAAAAAACAACTCCACCATGGGTCCTTTGCTAACATAAATTTTAAAAAATCAATGGGCCCTATAATTAGTGTTGTGTGGAGCCACCTCCAAAATTAACTAAATACTCCAAGAATACTGAATAATTTACCACATCAGGGTGTCTACGAAATTTCTGAAAGTTAATTTCCTGACTTTTGGGAGGTCCCGGGAAAAAAATTCGTGACCAATGCATTTTACTTTGGGGAATTGCACAATACCCTCTCCCTTGTATTTATATTTGCATATTTTGTACAACTTCTTGAAATACAGGATTAAGCTTTCATCAATTAAAAGAAACAGAAGTAATCGCAATTTATGATAGAATTAACTAACTGTTCTTGGAAAGACGGTCCTAACCCATGAGTTACCAAGTAAGATAATTTGTCTTTTACCCTCCCATCACGATTAATGAGCCCCCATTTTTCCCCCCTTATACAAACACATCGCTTGATGCTTTCGCGGTCCGAAAAATGCGTTGCAGTTACTTTCGGTTCCAGTTTGACAATTAAAGAGGAAGGGTAAAAAAAAACATACGAAAAAAAAATTGATTCTTTTGGTGAATTTTTCGGACCCATTACCCAATTTCCCGGTTCTTTCCAGAATTTCCGGACCCATTTTCCAATTTCCCGGCTTTTTCCAGACTTTCCGGAGCGGTAGACACCCTGCACATTTACCAAATTAAGTGATGATAATAGTAAATAATCACCAGTGCTTATTCTTTAAATTAGCAAACCATTTTTATATATATAACAAAAACTTTATGGGTTATAGCAGTTTAATTGCAGTTTCGAAAAGATAACTTACCCCGACCTTGAATATTTTATGTTATTGGACCTTGATATGAAAACAGGACTAAGGAGCACTGTAAAAAAAAATAAATAAATATAAATCACGTATTGCAAAAGAATTGTAAGACTGTTCTGCCAATAAACACAGTACATCTTTTCAAATTTCTTTTAAAGAAATTAATTAGGGAATGCGTTCCAGCACAGTTTTTAGTTTCGCGGGATTGCGTCTACCGTTATTTCAAATTTACATTCAAGCTGGTTCAGTGGTAGTCGAACTTGTAAGTTCGACTGAAGAAAGTAATAGTTGAATAATCTAAGAAAACTATTGAAAATAAAACTGAATAAATGAGAAAACATACGGCCGCCGAGATTACCGGATATCCGGTATCCGGCCAAATTGATATCCGTTGCATCAATACTTAAAACATAAACTGATTTATTAACAGCAACAATTTAACAAAAATCTATCTGCACAAAATCAAAATCTGATAATGGAGCACGGTCTAGCCAACTAACCTGTCAAACTTTTTCGAGAGTGAAGAATGAATATCATCAGTTCAACTATCCCACGCGAAGGAATTGCGCCATCTACATTTGTTAATCTGAACTAATTTGCAACACTTCCCGCCATGAACTCCTTGAGTGAACCAAAGTGAATTAAATCCATGAATTTTTCAGTTGCTGATTAAGTTAATTCTAAAATTTAAAAGTAAATCTACAACTAATCTTAAAAGCTTATTAATGAAACATCAATACATACAATCGATACTTAAAATGTTAATACCAGGAATTAAACTTGATCAGACTAAAATTTACATTAAAGTTTGCAATAAGACTGATATAATTAAAATAAATAATTAGTATTTAAATTTAGCTTAAGATAATTGACTTTTAAGATCTCTTAGCCCAATGAATTCAATCTAATGTTAGTTAAAAGTACATCAAGCATTTTTTTTTCTAAACTAGCTGAAGTACCCGTCCTCGACGGGTTAGTAAATGAAAATTTCTAAAAAGCAAGAACTTTCATCAGCATTGTAGGAGTACACAGAATGGATGTAGTGTGTTGCCAAAGTAAAGAAAGCGAAGTTATAATTTTCATGTATTGTTAAAATATTACACGTTAGAGAGTAACTAAGTAATATCATTTCACTCGCTTGAGTCGTCATTATGGGATGCGGAACGAATATTTACGCATATTGAAATAATTGTCGCATAATCTCAAAATCTAATCAATATTTTTGAAAAATTTGAAGCCTAGAATTTAAGTTGAGTGACAATCTATCATGTCACCCAAATTCGTTTCATTCCCTGCAGTCTTTATTTCGTGATGCTGGAACAAATTTTCAGCATTTTAAAACGATTTTCGAAAAATCTCAAAATGTAAGCAAAATATTTTTAAAATTCAACGCCTATAAATTAAGATTAGCAACTACCTATCATATCACTCAATTTCGTAACATTCGTATTAGTCGTTATTACGTGATGTTTGACAAATTATAAACGTATTTTGAGAGAATTTTCACAAAATCTCAAAAATGTAATAAAAATGTTTAAAAAATTGGACTCCTATAGTTTATGCTGAGCAACCATCTATCGTGTGACCAAATTTCTTGTCATTCGTTTTAGTCGCCATTACGTAATGCGGGAACAAAGATTCACTCAGTTTTAAACGATTTTCCCAAAATCTCGAAATCTGATCGATTTTTTTTAATTAGATGCTAATAGTTTAAAGTGAGTGACCACCTACCATTTCACCAAATATCATTTTTTCACCTTTGCAGTTATTACGTCATGTGCGAACACACATTTACGCAGTTTGAAATTATTTTCGCAAAATCTCAAAATCTTGTCAAGAATTTTTTTAAATTCGACGAATATGTTTTAAGTTGAGTGAGCACCTATCATGACACTCAATTTCCTATCATTCATTTCAGGCGTTTTTACGTGATGCTTGAACACAAATTTACGCAGTTTGAAAGGATTTTCGCAAAATCTCAAAATCCAATCAGAATTTTTTTAAAATTGGACGCCTATGTTTTAAGTTGAGTGACCACCTATCATGACACCCAATTTCATATCATTCGCTTCAGTCGTTTTTGCGTGATGCTTGAACACAAATTTACGCAGTTTGAAACGATTTTCGCAAAATCTGAAAATCTAATCAAGATTTTTTTTAAATTTCGACGCCTATGTTTTAAGTTGAGTGACCACCTATCATGACACCCAATTTCATATCATTCGCTTCAGTCGTTTTTACGTGATGCTTAAACAAAAAAAGCGTCACGGACAGAATGACAGAATGACAGAAAGAGAAACTTTTTTTTGAGGGTGGCATCGGATTCCCGGGTGCTTGAAACGGGTAGAAATCGCAAAATTTTCTAATTCCAAGAAATGTACAGACAAAAGTCTAATTTTATTTATATAGATTTCCAACGGATATATATAGGCGCTAAACCGAACGTCTTATAACGCCTGTAGGAGTTTTGAGTTCGCAGGCTCGCACTTTTTTATCACGCCCATAATGTACTTTCATAAATTTTCCCAATTTTCAGAGCTTTGTCAAAAGTTCTGAAACTTCTCAACAGTCAGAACTTTGTCAAAAGTTCTGACTTCTTGTCCCCTTCAATCAACACAATCTTTCAAATTTTTGTAAGGATTGGGAGTTTTCAATTGGTGTCCATTTCTAAGCTCTAGTAGTTAATTCTGATTCCAACTAGTGCAGATTTGTTTCAGCAACAGTGCATGGTATCTTTTTCGTTTTGTCGAAGACATCTTGCTTGAGCTTTCAATTATTTCAGAAAAACTTACAGGAAATGTTGAATGTTTACGTCAAAAGTTTAAAACACGGGTTTGTTAACGATTGAGGTTCATCAATTTCACTGTATACGCATGTTAATGGACGTGAATTCAGGACTGCCTCTACTTCTGCTGAAACAGTAGACATTTCTTCAAAGCTTAACCCTTTAACGTGCAGTGTTTGCTCCCTCTCTGGGATCACCAAACTCTGACGTTTCGACTGTTGCCAGTCACGAAGAATAGATTGGATTTCTATAAAAATAGTGGCGGGTGACCTAGCTCCACGAGAATCCTTTACTTTTTAGCACGTCCATTCCCGTAAAAAAATTGTCACGATTATTTTTAACAGCACTGGCATCTGCTGGAAAATGGAAGAATGCGAAAACAGCTGGATCGATTGTCCAATGCTGAAAAAAGGGCAGCCGTTGCCATCGCTCGACTGAACGACCAGCAAGATGGCGGAAGATCGAAACGTTCATCGCGGGCCATAGAGCGAGAGCCCCTTTCTTGACGCAGCTGGCTGTGCCCGCGGACAGCCAGCTGTCGTCAAAAAAGGGGTCTCTAGATCTGTGGCCCGCGATGAACGTTTCGATCGTCCGCCATCTTGCTGGTCGTTCAGTCGAGCGATGGCAACGGCTGCCCTTTTTTTCAGCATTGGGAAAGGGTTGCGCCTCAAAGGGTTAAGAGAGCTCTTCCAATAATTTTTCTCAACGCACCTTTACGGATCGTACGAGCCTTTCAAAAATCCTCCCCTACAAGCGGCTCGTTCAACAATATACAACCAACTCCGGTTATAGTGAACCTCTGGAGATCGGCAAATTTCGATCACTCTATCCGAAGTTCACTCAAACTGATGTTCCGATGTCCGATAACAATAAAACCATACAAAACTTGAAAATAGAATTTTGCACAAGTACTGTATATTTATTAAGTAAATAAAAGATAATGGATCGAATTTATGGTTCTAGAACTAGTTGTTAAGTAAAATAAACACAATCTCATTTATGGAAATAATGTACATTCCATTATGTTGTCAAAAGGGCTGTCGCTTTTTACCTGTGATATTGCATTGTAATAACGTAAATAAACATATTAACCCTTTAACTTGCAGTGTTCCCTCTCTGGGAACACCAAACTCTGACGTTTTGACTGCTGTCAGTCAAGAAGAATAGATTTGATTTCTATAAAAATAGTTGCGGGTGACCTAGCTCCACGAGAATCCTGTACTTTTTAGCACGTCCTTTCCCGTAAAAAAATTGTCACGATTATTTTTTACAGCACTGACATCTCCTGAAAAATGTAAGAATGCGAGTACATCTGGATAGATTGCCCAATGCTGAAAAAAGGGCAGCCGTTGCCATCGCTGAACTTAACTACCAGCAAGATGACGATGGCAGCACGACAGCTGGCTGTGCAGCACAGCCAGCTGCGTCTAAAAAGGATCTCTAGATCTGTGGCATGCGATGAACGTTTCGATCGTCCGCCATCTTGCTGCTAGTTAAGTAGAGCGATGGCAACGGCTGCCCTTTTCCCAGCATTGGGAAAGGTTTGCGCCTCAAAGGGTTAAGTAAGAGTTTTTAGGGAGTATAATAGGGTGTTTTTCTTCAGTTGTAAGGCTCGAGTAATCCAGTCGTTCTCCAAGTCAACCGTCCTTCATCCAAAAAAGGGGACGAAATTAAAGGGGATACTTTTCATAACTGATTTTAATCATTATCGGGGAAAAAATTCGCTTTGTTCAGCTTTAACCAAGACAAGTTATAGACATTAGACAATAAATTTTGCGTTCTCAAGCTCTTCTGCTCTCAAGACTCCATTCGTTGCATTTTCAGTTCTTTCCAACTTTATTACAAAACGCTTTATCCAAGCAATGACCCTCAGGCAGGGGCGTAGCCAGAAATTTTTCATGGGGGGGGGGTTACGACTACTGCAACTCATATATATGTATACATATGTGTGATAATGTAGTGAAGTATATACATTTTGTATGGCAAAAAATTTCTCATGGGGGGGTTATGACCCCCCTAACCCCCCCCCTTGGCTACGCCTCTGCCCTCAGGAGTCGTCTTATGTTACTGAACCAATTGGAGGAAGATCAAACAATTTTTCCTCCAATTGTGCTAGCACATTCAAATTGTGATGAAATTATGGGTCTTTTTCATTTCTAACATTTGATCACGTGCGCCACACTCTTGTTAAGATATCGGCCACTTAATTTGAGGAAAATATTAGCCACTCCGGACCATAGAGCCAATTTGGACTGTTAAGCAACTCAGATGCTCGTTCACCTCTTGTAATGAAATCTGCGAGATTTTCCTTTCCTGGGCAATGGCTCCAATTTAATGGCAAAGACAAAGCTTGAATCTCCTTCAGTCTTGTTCTTAAACAAATTTGTTACAGAAGTTCTAACGAAGCCCCGTTTTTGAACTAGCAGTGTAACATATTCCGTTTTAACTAATAGAAGCTTGAAACTCAATATTCTATAAATTTCAAACACTTAAAAATGCACATTAAAAACTATTTTCAAATCTTCAATTACACAACTATTGGAGATCTCAAGCAGCTTCAAAAAATATTTTCATGAAACAGTCTTACAGGAGGGCACGTTCAGTTTTACCAGGATTCATCCATCAATCCTCCCGCCGGCAAGTTTAACCTGAGGTCGGTGCACCCTATTTCTAAATCACTTTCAAGTTGGTTCAGTGATAATCGAACGTGTATCAAAGTCAAAAGTTCCACGCGAAGAAGCCCAGGTTACTTAAAACATAAACGGAATTAACAGCAACACAAATTAACAAAAATCCATCCGCACAAAATCAGATAACCGAGCCAACTAACTAACCCGCCAAACTTTTTCGAGAGTGAAGAATGAATATCAGTTCAGTTCAGGGTTTCCAGATCAAAATTTATGAAATTAGCCAAATTGCTTCTGAAAATTAGCCAAATCGGCGATTGCAGCGCCATCTTTTGGATTTTAAACAAAGCTTCGCAGAATTTGAGATTGGAATAGAGTATGAACACGTTTTTTACATAAACGGGATTTCGGGGGGAGCGCATTTCTCTCAAAATCTTTTGATTTGTTTAAAATTTTTAAGAGAAACTTCTGTTTTCCGCTCTTGAATTCCGTACACACTCAACCCTCAAAGGAAAACAAAATTGGTCATGTAATTAGGCATATAAACAAAATAGGCACCTAATAAATAATCAACAATTCTTCATAATGCGCGCCTCGTCTATACAAACAAATTTTGAGTATAAAATAGGAAAGTATTTCTTTCAAAATGTTCTGACTAACTTTAGAAATAAAATTAAATTCATTTACTCAGCATGAAAATTTTTATCCTTTGTCTTACAATGCATTAATACAGATAAAAACAACCTAAATACATAAATTATTGCAACTGTTGCTATGTAAACATAAAATTTAATAGAACATAACTAAAATAAATAAAAATTTGTGATATATATATCTGCAAGGCAACGGTGTCAGTCCGCCACTGGCGGCGAATTAAAAATAAAAATAGGCAAGCAATAAAATAAAATAATAAAGGGACGGTAGCAGCATACCCTAACGCCAAAATTTGGAAAGAATGGGGCATCCAAAAAGACCACCCCGGCCACCAACGCAACTCTGGATCAGACGTCAAGGGTATGACATGATCTTTGTAAACCTGACACATGACTCCACCTTCCTATCTTGCTGGAGTTGGTTGAGGTAACTGAATTTTCTTTCTTGCTAAGGCTAAATAGCTTGACAATTTCTCCAAAAAACTTATCGAGTCAAACATGCTTCAAAAATGACCAAATAACCAAATTAGATAATATTTGCCAATTTCTAGCAACCACGATAAAGATAGCCAAGAATTAGCCAAAATATGGTTGGCTATTTTCTTAACAAATTTTCTAGCCAATCGTGATCGAAAATAGCCAAATTGGATAATATTAGCCAAATCTGGCAACCCTGGTTCAGTTCAATTTTCCCGCGCGAAGGAATCGTGCCATCTACATTTGTTAATTTGAACTAATTTGCAACAATTGTTGCGTTCACTACTATTTCCCTCCAAAAAAATATTTTCCATGTATGGAATTGGATGCAGTTGATGTATGTCTTACAATACCAAGGGAATGCAATCCCGCACTGTTTTTTCGTTTCGCGTGATTTCGGGATTGAGCTTGGTTGATCCCGCAGGATTGACATTTTATTCAAATGAAAATTAATGGATAAACGTAGGAAAAAGTAAGATTGTTAGCACTGTCAAGCTTAATACTTTACCTTATTTGATAATTAATACAACGCCTTACATAATATGAAAATTATACTCATAATATAGCCTTCCCGTGGGAACGGAATTGCACTGCCTAAAAATGAATGATGTCAGCTGTGGAAAAGTAGAGTTAGAATATAAGCTATATTATGCCGCTCCATAAATTGTATTTTAACCTTTTACACGCCGAAATCAGATCCAGAGGTATTTTAAATTAGTTTTTTTTGCATATTTTACCTTCTAATGCATTAATTAAAGGATATTTGTCATTTAAATAGGGAGGGGGAACTGTAACCCCCCAAGTTTTACTATGTTCACAATTGATAACACTTCTGACTATACTTTTATGGGCAGTTTAAATAATAGGTATTAAGAATCCATAAAAAGACTTATTTTTAAAATTTAAAGTAAAGATACGAATTAAGTTTGAAGGATGGGGGGGGTGTATCAAGATAGCTCCGTAAAAATGTATGAAAATGGCCAATTTTATGATTTTTATCAGTTAAATTCTATTTAAAAATAAAGTCATCTTTTAGCTGTATCTGCTCATTTTTGAAGTCCACATTGATAAAATTTAATTTTTCAATGAATTTTAAATTTCATGTTCCCGATTGGGAACATTGACCTGTAAAAGGTTCAGCTTATGAAAAATGTTGAGGAAATTGAGTTGCTTGTTTTGCAATATTTTTCGAGAATGGGTGAAGCTTCAGACCATTTTGCAAAATAATTAGGGATTAGTGAGCACGAAATTTCCGTCAGTTTTGGGGCTCTTTCACAAAATTACAATCTATCACAACGGTCTCTTCACAGAAATACATTTGAATAAAACAGTCCTTAGTTAACATTTTACCATAACATTTGAATTTGTTTTGCGATGAAAAAAACAAAAAAAAAACTTTCACGCACACAAAAACGTTTATACGAAAACGGGACCCTGGATATAAATTCTGGATCATTCCCGGATAACTTCAGTGCTTATTTTTTTTTTCGTAAAACCTTTTGACAGTGTCATACCAATTTAAAAATATTATTTTTGAAAAGAGCCTTGTTCTTAGAGTAAAAAAAACTCAAGTAGTGGCTAGCTGAGATTTCAGTGGTCACTGAAATTCCATCAGCAAGCAGACATATAGTGTCGAAATCAGTGATGTCAGATTGGGGGGGAGTATCCCCCAGATTTAGGGGGATTTTTAAGGGGAAAAATAGTTCATGCCTTTTTTTAGGGGGGGTGGATGAAATCGGAAAATTTGTATTTTAATCTATGAGGAGGCAGAACGTCATTGACCAATGTAATAATAACTATATTGATAAACAATATAAATGAAGTACGGTCACCTGGGGTAAAGTGGGTATAGTTACTTTTTTGTTGTTTTCATTTTACTAGGCAGCATTTTTCTGAAATGAAAAAATATGGTTAAAAGTGTTCCCATATCTGGCAACATTTTAACTTGGTAAAAAATCTGGCAACACTTTTACTAGGATTAGCAGACATTTTTTTTTTTATCAGAAAAGAGAACGATGGGTTTATAGGGACTGAAAAACTTCTTTCTATAAAATAATTACGAGAATTTTAGAAATATATTGCTTAAATTTTACAGAAGAAAGTTCATCCTAACATAAAACTGAAAAGCAAGTCAATTCTGACTCACAAAAAATTATAGCATGTTTAGTTACTCGTTGTAAAATGGGTATAGATATCTCAATCATTTTGAACTCAAATATTTTTGAGTTCAAGATGTAAATGTTTGAAAATTGATGAAAGTCGAAAGACCTTTGAGAGCAAATTTAGATTTAGGAAGAGTTGTGTTATGCATTTACCCTAAACCCATTGAATGTAATGCATATACTTGTATGTGTAAGCATAATAAATCATTACCTCGATAAATGTACATAAGCCGAACTCTGTATTCATTAGTACTACTAACTAGGCCTATTACTTTACATATTATTATATAGCTTGCCTACCCTATGCTTAGTATAGTAGAACACCCAAAATCAGCACTGCTTGTTCAATGTAAATAGTGAAATCTGCTTAGCCAGTTACAAGTTAAAGTATAACCACAGAGTAAATTAATAAGTAATTCTCGCTTGAAAACAGAAAATATATTTTAGAGTAGCACTGGCGAAGCTATGAAAAAATTCGTAGAAGAAACGTGAGACAGTACAAGAAAAGGTTGTGAATGTTTTAACTGCAGAACAGGTGTCTCCAAGATTCTACATTGAAGAACAAGCAAGGAACGCAAAAAAGGTAAAAAAAAAATAAAAATAAAGAGGAAAGGGACAAACTAAAAATAAAGAAAACTATCGATGAAAAATAAATTAAGGATATACTATGACTGCTTTTGATTAAAGATTGATCTTCAAATGTAACTTAAGTATAATTTCTCATTTTCTCCGTTAATTATAGTGTAATTTAACTATAACCAGCATATACCCGTTTTACTCCGGACCGCGGGGTAAAATATAGCCCTTTACACAAAAAATAAAGGAAAAACAAATTATGCTCAATTTAGACCTAAGATACACAACGTAAAGAATACTGAACAAAAACACAATTATATTTCACAATGTTTCTGCGATGGAACATTAAAAATAAAAAATCTGATTTTTATATCCATTTTACTTTGGCTGACCCTATAAAATATTATGTTGCATAAAATTACTAGTCCATATAACTTACGAAATCCGAATTTTCCCCACATAAAATCAATCTCCAACACTGACTGTGACGTACAGATTTATCGATATTGTGTTCTCCCTACTTCCCTTCCCCCTTTTCCACCAACCCACCCGCCAATGAAGTCGATTACATGTCAAAAGCAACAAACTTCATGGGATTAGAATTTCCTCTTGTAAACAGAACATAGTACATATTAAACTTCACTACACGTGAGTCATTGGATGTAACTTGTTCTGAAATTCAATCTCTGGTTGTCAACGTACTAGAATTTAATTTTTGTTGTTGTGAAATTAAATACATTTTAAATAAATTTTTAAAAAATGAGCAACAATACATATAAGCTTAAGTTTTATGTTCTAATTAAAGTATTCAATTTACTATATACTATACCAAACATATATTAATGACTACGTCATTTTATCTCTCAGCCCCTTTATCGAAAATTGTATGAAAAATGTGTCTCAAAAATGAGACATAAAAAAGCAACATAAAAGTGTGCAACATAATTTTACATCTATCTAAATACTATTCGTTCACAACAGCTCTAATCTATTGTTACACTATTTCGTAAGCTGTAGAATATGCGCCACATGTATTTTTCTATAAATAGGTTACACTCCTAAAAATTTCAACAAAGGGTTACCAAGCGAAATACACGAAAGATGAGCGATAAAATGACATAGTCAATTAATATCGTTTTAATATGGCAATCATAAAACTAAAAAATTAGGTGGGTTCAGAGGAGTCTCCCCCTGACGGGGCTCGAACAGCCGAGTTATATACACTGCTGGCCATCGTAAATGCAACACCCTGAAGGAAGCATGCAAATAATATGAAATTTACAACATGCATTAGCTGAGGTGAGATATGCAAATGATTAGAATTTCAGCGCAGACGCACATCAAGCGCGCCTGTGGCGCCACCTCAAAGCGCTATTTAAGGCTTGGAGATTTCGACGGTTTCAAGTACAGCAATTGTGTTTTTCTTGCTTTTTTTTCAAAAAAACGATAAATTATGCCTCGTAGGAAACAACGATCATCTTTTGATCAAGTATCCGAGTTTGACAGAGGAAGGATAGTGGCATACCGAGATTGTGGGTTATCTTTCAGGGAAATCGGTCGTCGTATTGGACGAAACCAAACAACTGTGATGCGGATATGTGATCGTTGGGTGCAGGAGGGTACGACGGACAGACGTGATCGACCGCATCGACCTCAGTGCACCACGTCACGTGATGACAGGCAGATTGTACGCATGGCAGTGACGGACCGCTCAGTCACATCACGAACCATATCACAGCAGATTCAGTCTGTAACGCATCATCCAGTGTCTGCGCGTACCATTCGACGTCGTTTACAGCAGAATGGTCTGTCCGCAAGACGTCCGTTGCTTTGTCTACCTCTGACGCGGAACCACAGACGTCTCCGTCGCCAATGGTGCGATGAAAGAAGGATGTGGACGACAGAATGGAATGAAATTCTCTTTACTGACGAGTCACGCTTCTGTATGCAACACCACGACGGTCGGATTCGAGTCTGGAGACACCGTGGAGAGAGGATGCTGAACAGCTGCATTATGCACCGTCACACTGGTCCTGCACCGGGTATTATGGTATGGGGCGGTATCGGATATCTCTCTCGCACTCCTCTAGTACGCATTGCCGGTACTTTAACCAGCCAGCGCTACATCTCCGAGGTGTTGGAGCCAGTTGTCCTTTCTTACCTTCAGGGCTTGCCAACAGCCATATTTCAGCAGGATAATGCACGGCCACACGTGGCACGCATTGTCCAAGGGTTCTTCGTCAATCACCAGATTGAATTGCTTCCCTGGCCGGCGCGCTCTCCGGATCTTTCGCCGATAGAAAACATGTGGTCCATGGTTGCTCAACGACTGACCCAGAGTTCATCCCCAGCTGTCACACCAGATCAACTTTGGCAACGTGTGGAAGCTGCTTGGTCTGCTGTACCCCAAGAACACATTCAAAGTCTCTTTGAATCAATGCCGAGGCGTGTGGCAGCTGTGATCTCCAACAACGGCGGCTACTCTGGGTACTGATTTTGGCAGGAACCACGCTTCATAGAATGCTGTAAATTTAATCATTTGTTACTTGGTCAACATGTTATCTACACAATAAATTTTGTTGTGATATCTCTTGTTTTTCTTGGTGTTGCAATTTGGGTGGCCAGCAGTGTATTTATATACATATATATATCGGTATTTCACTTGATTTTGGCAACATTCTTACATCAATGGTGTCTCATGCTATAAAATCTACATAAATCCTGTTGGGTATCTCTGTTTTGCAGTGCTTTTCCATTGTTTTACTTTCAAACTAATTATGTATTTATTTTCATTTTTACTTTCCGAACATGTACCATGTAAGGAAAGTATTGTAATCATGAAAAAATTCGACTTCGAGATTTGGGTGTTTTTACACGTTTTGAGGGCTTCTGAATCCATTTATGCTATTTTTACGAGATGTATGTATGTATGTGTGTATGTGTGTGTGTGTGTGTGTATGTGTTTGTGTGTATGTGAGTGAACACGATAGCTCCTGAACGGAGCATTCGATTGAGCTCAAATTGGATATATATGTTATAAACCACCGTCGCAAGACCGGTATTGATTTTGGTGTGTATAGGACTTATAGTTTTTCTACAGGGCTACGACAAAGATTTCTTTTACATTATGGCCTATGGGGGGAATTTCTTGAAAGTGCGCTAGCGTTTAAACGATACATTCGATTGAGCTCAAATTCGGTATACATGTTATAAACCACCATCCTAAGACCGGTATTGATTTTGGTGTGTATAGGACTTATAGTTCTCCTAAAGGGCTACGACAAAACTTTCTTTTATGTTATGGCATAATGGCCTATGGGGAGACATTCTTGAAAGTGCGCAAGCGTTTAAACGGTGCATTCGATTGAGTTTCAATTTGGTATATATGTTTGAATGATTCATCGATTCAAATTTATTTAAGTGCTTGGTAATGATCTTAATCGTAAGTGTTCGGAAAGTCGAGTGGAGTCACTCCAGATTTTTCTTCTATAGTAGTATAGGTCCTAAATGTGTGTGGAGAGAATATATATCTTGATATCACACAACCGAAATCCTGCTATTTTATTTGTCTTTACCATCTTCTGGGTATGGCCCCCTGGAGAATGCCCCAGAGGTTATAATTTCCATTCCATTCTTTCTTGTATAATTTGGTTCATTCTACTTCGAATTTTATATTTTGTTCGGCTCTCTGATTCTGCTGATATACATTTTTTTCCCCTACGGGTTATGTCATTTTTGCAGTTATATTCCCTGTGTTTTACTTATTTATTAATTATGTATGTATGTATGTATATACCGGGCGATTCAAAATAGATGTTAAGGCAATTATTTTTTAAACCGAAAGGGATCGAAACATACTTCCAATTAGAAAAGTTCGTCAAATAAAGAGTAGCTTTCAGGTATGAAAATTTTATTTTACAGGGGGCTGTATACATATTAAAGTACGACATTTCATTTTTATACGGTCCCTCCTTTCCTACCCTTTATATTGAGAAGAATTTTGCTCTTTGCCTAGTTAAAATGAATAAAACAAATCCCGTGTCTCTACGTGGAATAGTTTCTGAGGTATATCCATTTGAAAGTTTTGGCATGGGTCGCCCAGCAACAAGGGGGTGTCTCCAAAGTGGGAAAAATTAGATTACTTTTCAACTGGCGTTCATTTATGTTAATAGTCACCCGATAGATACAGTTGACAACCTCCAATCCTAATTTAGTTAGAATTTTAAAGTTTCAAAGAGAATGGCAAAATAATGGTGTAGGTTACTCTGGTGTGATAACTTTCACTAGAAACAGCCAAATATGCTTTACAGGAAAATTCTAACTAAATTAGGATTTGAGGTTGTCCACTGTGTCTATCGGGTGACTATTAACATAAATGAACGCCAGTTGAAAAGTAATCGCATTTTTCCCACTTTGGAGACATCCCCTTGTTGCTTGGCGACCGATGCCAAAACTTTGAAATGGATATATCTCGGAAACTATTCCACGTAGAAGAGTGATGTAATCAGTGGATGACACCCCCCCCTAAAAGACTACATGATCGTTCATTTCATAAATAAGTACCGATCATTTTAGGTAAAACAGTACCTGTTCATTTCACACATGTGAACACATTTAATGGCTTTTCCCAACAATTTGATCTTTATTTAACTTTTATCAACACATAGTGGGTCCCCTAAAGTAAAGATTTTTTTCGCCTGAAAACGGACGCCAACACAGTAGGTCAAGTGGCGTAAGTCATCCTTTTCAAAATTAATTTTCTCGCTCACTATTCCACGTAGAGACACGGGATTTTTTTAAATTGAATTTCTTAAGTAAAGAGCAACATTCTTCTCAATATAAAGGGTAGGAAAGGAGAGACCTTAAAGAAATTAAATTTCGTATTTTAATACGCATACAACCCCCAGTAAAACAAAATGTCCTATCTGAAAGCTACTCTTAATTGGTCGAACTTTTCTAATTGGAAGTATGTTTCGATCCCTTACGGTTTAAAAAATAATCGCCTTAACATCTATTTTGAATCACCCGGTATATATATATATATATATATATATATATATATATATATATAAAGAAACTATTTATATATTATATATATATATATATAAAGATTCTTAGCATTTGGGGGGAAGTTTTAATTTTTTTTTTTGGGGGGGGGGGATTCGATCACTGCCTGAAAGTCTGGCAGGCAATACTGGTCGAGACAGAATCTCAGAAAGTCTGGCACCACTGGTGAAGATGGAAAATACAGCTAAGTTCTTGGTGTAATCCAGGGCAGCAACGAGATGTTTCGATTAGGGGGGAGGGTCGCCCCCTTAAGGATGGAAATGCTTTTTGTTTGATTCTCCCCCCCCCCCTCTTCAGAGGTCTTTTAAGTATTATAAAGCATATTTTTGTAACTAGTTTTATTCTTCATACTAATTTGCGTTGCAGCATGCGTTAATGAAATGACAATGGTGTCAAAAGGTCCTGGACAGGTCCATTTTTTGCATGATTTTTGGAATTGACTTCATTTTCCATCATGAAGTTATCGTGATATCTTAACTACTGATAGCGATTCTAATGTATTAACTTTTTACTTTCCGAACATGTACCATGTAAGGAAAGTATTGTAATCATGAAAAAATTCGACTTCGAGATTTGGGTGTTTTGACACGTCTTGAGGGCTTCTGAATCCATTTATGCTATTTTTACGAGATGTATGTATGTGTGTATGTGTGTGTGTGTGTGTGTGTGTGTGTGTATGTGTGTTTGTGTGTATGTGAGTGAACACGATAGCTCCTGAACGGAGCATTCGATTGAGCTCAAATTGGATATATATGTCATAAACCACCGTCGCAAGACCGGTATTGATTTCTGGTGTGTATAGGACTTATAGTTTTTCTACAGGGCTACGACAAAGATTTCTTTTACATTATGGCCTATGGGGGGAATTTCTTGAAAGTGCGCTAGCGTTTAAACGATACATTCGATTGAGCTCAAATTCGGTATACATGTTATAAACCACCATCCTAAGACCGGTATTGATTTTGGTGTGTATAGGACTTATATTTCTCCTAAAGGGCTACGACAAAACTTTCTTTTATGTTATGGCATAATGGCATATGGGGAGAAATTCTTGAAAGTGCGCAAGCGTTTAAACGGTGCATTCGATTGAGTTTCAATTTGGTATATATGTATGAGTTATTCATCGATTAAAAGTTATTTAAATGCTTGGTAATGATCTTAATCGTAAGTGTTCGGAAAGTCGAGTGGAGTCACTCCAGATTTTTTTTTTTTAAATGGATGATACCATCGCAGAATGCTCTTGTGGGTAGGTGGTTCTCTAAAACAAGTGCCTACTCTAATACGCAAATTCTTTTCTGTAGTTGTTGCCATGTTTGGAGTTCAATCACAGTGATTATAAAGGAGCTTCCCAGGCCCGGACTGGCTACTTTGGGGGTCCTCGGCTAGAGACAGAAAGCGGGCCGTTATTGGGGGAATTTAGCGGGAATAGAATATTAGATTATGTAATATTTGAAAATTAGGCTAACGTACCTAAAAAAGGACATTTAACTATATAAAAGATTTTGGTTATCCCCTGACTTTTCGCCCCCCCCCAAATCGCGGGGTTACTGGAATCCTGCGGGGCGTCACTGACTGCGCAAGGTTACTGGGAAATAAATAATCAAATTACTCATATATATATATCAAATTACTCTTACTATAAAGTAGTACATCCATTTTGGAGGACCTCACCTTTCGCCGATCTGCCCAGCCCGGGCCTTGGGCTGCTGTCTGTTGATCATGGATGGGGAAAACATAACTTTGTATTATTCTCTTTATTCATGTATTACTTTTTGTAATATATGCAGTAGTTCCCCAAAATTTTTTTTTTAAAAATCGGATCCATCATTTGTTCTCACCCTGTATAATAGCAGCAATAACAATCGCAGACGGGTTTCGGCATGTAATACATGCCGAAACCGGTCTGCTACTGTAATTTCTGTTGATCCGGATAAGTCTGTCTGTCCGTCCGTGCTAACTGCCGCAAATAGATAGCATTGGTTGCTACTAAATTTATATACATGTTATTCGGATGTACTATATATACCATGTACACTTATTGAAAAAATCTGGAGTGACTCCACTCGACTTTTCGAATACTTACGATTAAGATCATTACGAAGCATTTAAATAAATTTTAATCGATGAATCATTCAAACATATATACCAAATTGAAGCTCGATCGAATGTACCGTTTAAACGCTAGCGCACTTTCAAGAATTTCTCCCTATAGGCCATCATGTAAAAGAAATCTTGGTCGTAGCCCTGTAGAAAACCTATAAGTCCTATAAACATCAAAATCAATACCGGTCTTACAATGGTGGTTTATAACATGTATACCCAATTTGAGCTCAATCGAATGTACCCGTTTAAACGCTAGCGCACTTTCCAGAATTTTCCCCCATAGGCCATCATGTAAAAGAAATCTTGGTCGTAGCCCTGTAGAAAAACTAAGTCCTATACACACCAAAATCAATACCGGTCTTGCGACGGTGGTTTATAACCTATATACCCGATTTGAGCTGAATCGCATGCCCTGTTCAGGAGCTATCGGGTTCACTCACATACACACAAACACACACACACACACACATACATACATACATCTCGTAAAAATAGCACAAATGAATTCAGAAGACCTCAAAACGTGTCAATACACCCAAATCTCGATTTCGAATTTTTTCAGGATAACAATACTTTCCTTACATGGTACATGTTCGGAAAGTAAAAAGTGTGTATGTAGGATTTGTAGCTCTTTCACAGGAGCACAGAAAATAATTCAATGCCTTATATGGACAGTCATATTTCAACAAACAAAACCCAATGGTTGGATCCGATAGAATGTTACCGAGCTACACATTGCTTGGTTCTTGAATGCTGCTTGGAACATGAAAATTTAAACTTAGCACTCTTTTTAATTATGTGAAACCCATGGAACACCTTGCGTATGAGCCAATTATGGCGAATTTCGTATATGTATAGTTAATAATTAGCTCTAAGAAAACAGTACTTCGTATGTTTTCTTTGATAAAAACTATGTAACAGCTTGCCACCAACGGCGACTTTTCATTATTTCGCGATTGGCACATGCTCACAACCTATAATGACTGCTCATATAAGGTTCCCGGAAAACCGTTATCCATATTTTCATGTACATAATTCTTTGCAGATTGGCGTATTTATCACATCGAATTATATCATCTTGCCGAACTGGCAAATATCCAAAGTGTACTATAACTGCTGTAATGGCATAGTGAACGCCACCCAATATTTCTACTGGTAGCCAATACTCCAGCTGGACCGAACCGGCTTTAAAATACTCTGGATTTTAATTATTTTTCATTTTCAAGATACAGGATTCTAACGTTTTGGAATTCGCAGTTTAGATTCACCCTGCTTGGAAAGATACGATTTTGGCAGATCGTACCTAATGCCAAAATGGCGCTCTTAAAATCAGTTGCAATTAGATATTCTGTTTCGATTTTAGAAATTTAAGTCAGCTTATCAGGTTCCTCAGAATTTTCCGAATCCGTGGACATGTTTCTCGAAATTCAAATCCCCACGGTTTAGGAGAAGACAGCCCAACAAGCTCTTGACAGCGGCGACAGCGGCCGTTACTTTTTTACTTTCCGAACATGTACCGTGTAAGGAAAGTATTGTAATCCTGAAAAAATTCGACTTCGGTATTTTGGTGTATTGACACGTTTTGAGGTCTTCTGAATTCATTTATGCTGTTTTTACGAGATGTATGTGTGTGTGTTTGTGTGTATGTGAGTGAACACGATAGCTCCTAAACGGAGCATTCGATTGAGCTCAAATTGGGTATATATGTTATAAACCACCGTCGCAAGACCAGTATTGATTTTGGTGTGTATAGGACTTATAGTTTTTCTACAGGGCTACGACGAAGATTTCTTTTACATTATGGCCTATGGGGAGAAATTCTTGAAAGTGCGCTAGCGTTTAAACGGCGCATTCGATTGAGCTTCAGTTTGGAATATATGTTTGAATGATTAATCGATTTAAATTGATTTAAATGCTTGGTAATGATTTTAATCTTAAGTGTTCGGAAAGTCGAGTGGAGTCACTCCAGATTTTTTTAGAATGGAGCGATAATTTAGAGATAGTCGGCTATTTCAAATGAAATAAAGTGAAGACTACGTGCTTTCAAGGATTACAAAATAAAGCTCTCCTTCGAAAATTGTAATAGCTTTTATACAGGAGCAGTGCACCCAAATGCACAGTGAAATTATGAAGGAGGAATGGAAAACAAAACATCCATGGTTAAAATATGTCCTATCATGGATATCACGATGCAGACTTATCGTCCGGAGAAAAGGCTATCCGAATGAACATTTAAAAAATAGTCTTCATTCCGTAAACATCAATTATATGGCCTCTAAAAATGTGTAAACATTCTCTGTACTTATAGCAATTAACCCTTTGAGGCGCAACCCTTTCCCAATGCTGAAAAAAGGGCAGCCGTTGCCATCGCTCGACTTAACGACCAGCAAGATGGCGGACGATCGAAACTTTCATCGCGTGCCACAGATCTAGAGACCCCTTTTTTGACGCAGCTGACTGTGCGCGGGCACAGTCAGCTGCGTCAAAAAAAGGGCCTCTAGATCTGTGGCACGCGATGAAAGTTTCGATCGTCCGCCATCTTGCTGGTCGTTAAGTCGAGCGATGGCAACGGCTGCCCTTTTTTCAGCATTGGGCAATCTATCCAGCTGTTCTCGCGTTCTTCCATTTTTCAGTAGATGTAAGTGCTGTTCAAAAGAATCGTGACCATTTTTTTACGGGAAATGACGTGCTCAAAAGTAAAGGATTCTCGTGGAGCTATGTCACCCGCAACTATTTTTATGGAAATCCAATCTATTCTTCGTGACTGGCAACAGTCAAAACGTCAGAATTTGGTGTTGCCAGAGCGGGAACACTGCGCGTTAAAGGGTTAAGAGGACAGACAGACAGACTGAGTCCATAAAGACTTTTTGGTCTCGTTGGAAAGTACTAAAAACGCAACAGAATCACTTACAATATTTGAAATATCTACCTACATTCTGGACATTTTTGGTTGTTACAATTTAGATTTAAAAAAAAATAATTTTCATGTAAATTGTGGAATACAAAAAGAAAATTACCCAGAAAATTATATCTAATTGTCTACATTTTGGGAATTCGGGATTTTTTTTATAGCAAATTTTCATTAAATTTATCAAAATGGCTAACACTGTACACTATACTGAATAGATTTTGATTCTTTTTAACAGTTAGGTATATATGACAATGATATTTGAAAATGAAAAAAAATAAAAAATCTTAACAGGGGTGGGAAATGGCCAATTACGTGATTAAATATGCATATTTTTTTCAAATTGGCGCACGGTTGTCGGCAGAAAATATTCCAAGGGAGGACAAAGATAACTTCAATATATGGTTACCATGTTGGAAAGAACAAAACCGCATACAAAAATCTACGGGGAGGCAAGTACCCCCCCTTGCCCTATGCTACTGACGCCCATGAATTGACGGCCTGTTGCTAACAAAACCTTAAAATAGAAGAAACTAGTTATGTGAGAACAAATATTTTAGTTCATTTTGCAGCCAATGATATTTTTAACATACACCAAAAATTTCAATAAAAAAAATCTTTTATATCGAAAAAAAAATGCGAAAAACGCGCCGAAGTATGAAAACTGTTTCAGAATCAGAAATGTACACCGCACAATAATAAAATCGCAATTCTTGATTTTTTGTTCCAAAATCCGATGTTTTCAATGTAGGCGGATACCTTCAGATATTGTGATAATTTTATAATGAAAATTTTCGTCGATCACAAAAATTGGGTAAAGAATTGAATATGTTCAGAACTTCGGAAAAAGCTGGTACAAAAATACTGTTGTTAAACGTAAAAATAAATAAAAACTTTGTGAAAAAACACACATAAAATGTTACTTATAATAAGATACGATCGTTTTCAGTCGAAACGATCGTATCTTCTTTTAAGCAACATTTTATGTGTGTTTTTTTCACAAAGTTTTTATTTATTTTAATGTTCAGAACTTCTTTGCCACAATATATTTTTAATTGAATTTCATTTTTACTTTCCGAACATGTACCATGTAAGGAAAGTATTGTAATCATGAAAAAATTCGACTTAGAGATTTTGGTGTTTTTACACGTTTTGTGGGCCTCTGAATCCATTTATGCTATTTTTACGAGATGTATGTATGTATGTGTGAATGCGTGTGTGTGTGTGTATGTGTGTTTGTATGTATGTGAGTGAACACGATAGCTCCTGAACGGAGCATGCGATGGAGCTCAAATTGGATATATATGTCCTAAACCACCGTCGCAAGACCGGGATTGATTTTGGTGTGTATAGGACTTATAGTTTTTCTACAGGGCTACGACAAAGATTGCTTTTACATTATGGCCTATGGGGGAAATTTCTTGAAAGTGCGCTAGCGTTTAAACGATACATTCGATTGAGCTCAAATTCGGTATACATGTTATAAACCACCATCCTAAGACTGGTATTGATTTCGGTGTGTATAGGACTTATAGTTCTCCTACAGGGCTACGACAAAACTTTCTTTTATGTTATGGCATAATGGCGTATGGGGAGACATTCTTGAAAGTGCGCAAGCGTTTAAACGGTGCATTCGATTGAGTTTCAATTTGGTATATGTTTGAATTATTCATCGATTAAAATTTATTTAAGTGCTTGGTAATGATCTTAATCGTAAGTGTTCGGAAAGTCGAGTGGAGTCACTCCAGAATTTTCATTTAATTAACATGTAATCTTATACTATTTCATAATGTCTACAAAATAACGTTACTAGTTACTGCTGCGGTAAAAGTAATGCGTTGCAATGCTGCATATTTCCCCCTTCTTTTTCTTCTTTTCATTCTTTTTTTTTTTTACATACTGTTTCAGAAAACTCTGCTAGCTTTCTGGGTCCGTCGTTCTAAAGTCAAGTACGTGTAGAAAGTGCTAGTAAAAAGTCCACTTGTCAGGATGGAATACTGACTTCGTTGTTTCCAGAACTTCATCGAACCATCAGCTGTACAAAATTCACAGGCACAATCGGACAGTAATGTGCTTGTAACAGTTCGCTAAGTACAGAAGCTTTCACAAATGCTGTATTTCTCACACAAAATAAAACACTTCCACAGGCGAAAATTCAGTGAAAATATATACGAGGGGTTTCGTAAACTGTCCCTCAAGACTCAGCAAAGAAAAATTTACACACAGCACTTGAAAACAAAGCTTCAAAAAGGCTAGCGAAAATACCGCTTCTATCGCTCAGTTCACAGAGAAGAACAGTACTCATCGGACATATTTGCACAAAATAAAACACTTCCACAGGCGAAAATTCGAGGGAAACTTACACGAGGGAAATCATGAACAGTCCCTCAGGACTCAGCAATGAAGAATTTACTGACAGCACTCAGAAACAAGCTTAAAAAGACAAGCAAAATATTGTTTCCAATAGCACAATTCTTAGAATAATGCAGCGAACTCACTCAACGAGCGTTTGGTGAAACCTAACTCCGGTGGTTAACCGATTTTGATGCAACAAAATGCAACTATTTGACCAGTAGGACACGAATTTTAAAACTCCAGAACAGCTGTATGTCCCGAAAATTCGCAACAATATTTAAAAAAAAAATTAAGTATGTTTCTGAAAATACCACCCTTTTTTAAAACCCAAATTTGATATTTTGCAAGTGAAAATGTATTAAACATTCAATTTCCTTAATTTATAGTATCCCTATACATACATTTTTTTTAAACACTAGAAATACAAATATGACTCTAGCAAAAATATAGCAGGACGCGCCATTCTTTGTGAGTGGGTGGGGTTGGGGGAGGAGTTGGGGAAAAAAGGGACAAAAAAGAGGGGGGGGGGAAATAAAGACGAAATATCCTGTGATAATGCACGTTGTAAAAAATCATTTCATTGATTCTTAGTTTTACTCCAGTGTTTATTCAAACTTTACCAATAACATCATTTTATAGAAAAGGTGTTTCCATGTTCATTATTGTAGAATTAAAAAAAAAGTGTATGTATGCTTAGGCCTGTTAGGGGTCGTTATCATAAGTTATCCTTTGTTTTGTTGGGGGGGGGAGGGGGCACACAGTGGCAGATACAGAAAAAATGGAGGGGGAACAACATTTTTTCCTTTGTCTTTTCTCTTATGAATTAATTTGAATTCACAAAATTAACCAATATTCTATAGTGTAAACTTAGTTTGTATGGGCGGGGGCACGTGCCCCTATGTCCTAAGGTTTTTATGGTTCGGCTCAACCCGAAAAAATCATGAGAGGGTATTTTCGAAAAAGCTCACTTGGAAAAACTGTGTTTTATTCAAAATTTTAACTTCAATTACATACCTAATACATCTCTTAATATCAGTACACCACTTGTAAAGATTATAAACAGCAGACCCCCCCCCCTACCACCAATACCCAAGGGGGAAAATCAGAAAGACTTTTTCTAGAAAAAAATTTTATGCCTATCATTTGAATTAAAATGAATAAGGATTTTTTAACCATAATAATACATTAAAAATTATAAAAGTTCTAATTCAGCACTAATGCACTTTAATTTCATTGTACTTTAATTTCGTTACGAATGATCAATTTATCTAAAAGCAAACAACGATGGGTTATTATTGATGTGTACATTTCTTAAACTTCATGTATAATTGATTAATTATCATTATTATTAATTTAACTATTTTTTCACTACAACCGATTTTTGTAATCAATTGCTTATTATATTTAAATAGCATATATAATTATAGTGGTATATTTGTTCAATATAATTATATTTAAATAGCAAAAATTTTCAAAAATTCTAAAGCCCATCCCTTCATAAAAGAGAAAAAAAACCTGATGAAACCCAAAAACGCGCATAAAACAAGAAAAACCCTGATAAAACAACAAAATCCTGACAAAACCCACACAACCCCTGCACAATGTTATGCACATGTGGGTGCAAAATGTTAAAAGGTTGGGAACCACTGATCTAGACCTTTCGCTTGAGTGTGTTTCTAAACAATATATCGGTTAAATTTCAAGAAATACATCTTGTTTTTAGTCATGTAACATCGATTATCACTGGGGTTTTAAAACTTGGATTAGTTTTGAAATGTACACTCTGTCGTAGATTTACTTCAGTGGTAGTAAAGCAGGATTATATTTTTATGTTAAAATTTCTCAAATTGATTTTTACTTCAATTTTTTTTATTTTTCGAATCACTTTTCTGTCTATTTTGAAAATTCGCTTGTTCGGTTGCAATTCGAAATTTTTTAATCTTGGGGGGATGGCGGCCCCCAAATACACCCCCCACGGCTACAGATCTGAACAAATATACCACTATAATGCAATATTTAACAATTATCAGATACTACATTATTATTTTAATTTTCGCCTGGTTTCTTACCGTTTTCGCCACTGCCCTGGCAAAAATACCTTTTAGGCGGAAAACGAGCCAAGCTTAGCGTAAATACGGGTTAGGAACCCTTAGAAAGACTTCCCCCAGAGGGCAACCCACCCCTAGGCCTAGATTCATCGTGCAGAGAATTGGCCTTAATCCCACAACAACAACAAACTGTCCAACCGTGGGGTGGAATTCTGCCCAGGTGGCTCACGGAACGTCGGTGGTTAGCTGTCAACTGGGTGTTTGGTTACCGACTGCGTTAACAACTCCCGAGGAAAACAGGAGGTCTTTTAACCAATCGCAAGAATCCCCTGACGCTCCTCCTTAAAACTCCACCTCAAGTGACCTTACGGTGGGGCAGAATTAACCATGAGAAATTTTAACGACGAGGGGAGAATTCAGCTCCTGTACACAGAGTCCAGACTAGTATTACGTATACTAGTCTGGACAGTCTCTGGTAGCATAGTAGGGCATCATTAACTAAAATATTAGTTGAACTAAATATTCAACTAAAAACTAAATTAGTTTTAATTGAACACAACTAAATGCTGCTCAAGTACAGTAGTAGTTAGTTGAAGGTCCAACTAACTCGGCTCAACTACATCAGTTTTAGTCCTCTGTTCAACTAAAACTAATTTCGTTGAGCCGAACTAGTGGAACCTTACAACTATTACGGCACAGTCATGAATAATGATACACTTTCCAACTGAATGGAATAAGGAAGAAAAATAGGGACTACGCATAAATCATGATACACTTTTAATATATAGCACTATAGTGCGTATTTAAAATCTGAAAGTGTTTCATATTTTCTTCCTTTTCTTTTATTTTACTACTCCTATTTTATTCTTTTCCCAATTATCTTTTCCTTATTATCTATTTTCGTTAAAAATGTTTACTCAAGCTTTACTGATAACATTATTTTGTAGAAAAAGCGACAACATTGCTGAAGAATGAAAAACTGAATTTATGCTATTAAAAATGTGAAAGAGGGGGGAAGGCGCCGCCGTAAATTAGTTTTTGTTGGAGGGGGGGGGCGACGTTAAAAGGTTGGGAACCGCTATAGTTTAAAGCAGGGGTGCCCAACTGAAATCGGTTGGTGGGCCCAGTAAAAATTTACTAAACTGAGGTGGGCCGCACATATCAAAATAAAACAACAAATTATTCAAAATATTTGTTATCGTACAACATTCAAAATATTTTATTACATTACAATTTATGTGACACTTGTTTTTGTATTTTGAGATTTTTTTAAAATATGAACGTATAATTTAGTCGACGCGCATCGTAGTTGATTGGTCATGTTTTCATCGAGCAACCTGTTGCGATACTTTGATTTACCAGGTTTAATTTGGAAAAAAAAGATATTCGCAGCGATAAGTATTGGGTTGGCAACAAAGTAATTGCGTTTTTCCGTATGTCAATATTTCGCCTGGCCCAAACTACCGAAGTTAATGATGCGAAATTTGGCACGTACGTGAGTTCTTCAACATAGGTGCTAGATCAGAGCGCATTTTCCAAAATTCGTAATCTTAGGGGGGTAAGGGGCCAAAAAGTTCTTTTCACATATCCAGCGTGATCTCAAATAAAAATAGAGATATCCGTGAAATTCTTTCTGTAAAATACAGCAGTCACGAATACCTAAAAATTAATTTCAGGACATTTTTAATAGTGTCCTCTAAGGAGGATAGAAGCGAAAAAAGGGGGAGGGTGGCCATCTTTTATGGACGAAAAAAAATACTGCCAGTAAAATTCTTACTTTAAAATGTAACAAATATGAATCATATGTTCAGGCACAGCTTACCTGTAATTAAAAACTTGTTGAAAACTTATTTGCTTGAATTTTATACAAGAAAACGCAATTACTTTGTTGCCAACCCAATAGTTCCAAATGCTGATATAATGCGCATAGCCAATCGTACAGCAACACGATTTGTTTGATTCAACCGTCTATAGTCCAAATGTCTAAAATAATATAGACCGTTAAATCTTCAACTGGGCCGCAAAAATTCTTCAAATGGGCCGCGGGTTGGGCATGCCTGCTTTAAAGCATATTTTGAAAGTATTCCGCTATTTCAAACAAAAATTCCATTCACACCTTCTGAAAAACTTATTATATCAAACGTCAAAATTACTACGTTGTTTTCGGATATTGAAACTTGTTTATCATGAAATATTAATTTATGCACAGTTATGATTTTCCATATTTCTGTAGAGTTTTGTTCTTTTCAGAAACTAAATAAAGTAGAAACTGTCTAAAGTGACAACCCTCACACTCGGGAACAACAAAATTAGTCACCTTATATTGATGGTCACCTTACAAAGGTAGTAAAGTATGGTTGTTGTAAAGAGGTGCATTTCAGTAGCCCGCATACAAAGGAGGTTAAAAAACTTCACATACGCCAATCTTAAGTACTTCGTTAGTATCGGTTAGTATACAGAGAGATTTCCGTTAGTACCGTATCCCGTCACGGATTAACGGACAATACAATCTTGCGAGCTGGGGACGTGGTCAGCACGCCTATCATGGAGTTGAGAAATTTCCCAAAGCCATTCGCTAGTCCGAGATGCGATTTGCGTTAGTACCGAGAGATTTTCGTTAGTACAGCATTCGTACAATCCGTAACGGATTTACGGATACCTCAAATTTCCGGCCACATCATTTCATTAACAAGAACACGAAGAATTTTGGGTAACGCGCATGTGCTATTCGTTTATATTTCGTTACTACAGATTAATGAGTAATTTCTGCGGTCCGTAACTTATGCGGTACTAACAGAGAGATCCTCGTTAGTACCGCATAAGTTACGGATTTAAGGACAGTTAAAATATTCGAACACTTTAGATAGCTAGACCGCACACTAAGGAATTAGAGAATTTAGCAAATAACATTCGCTAGCATCGATTAGTATTGAAAAGTTTTCGTTAGTCGCGAATCCGTTACGGATTTACGGGTAATTCACATTTCCGGGCACACCATTTCACCAGCCCTCATACCAAGCCGTTTGAGAATTCCGCTTGTGTCATTCGCTAGTAACGGTTAGTACAGTCCCATTTTCTTTAACACCGTATCCGTTACGGATTTACGGACAGTTGAAATCTCCGGGCACAATATTTTACTAACTCTAACACCATGGAGTTCGGGAATTTCGCATATAAAATCGTTATTACTATAGATTAAGTCGCATCCACTGCCTTGCTAATCTCCGTAAGCTGCCACGTCGCAACTAGAGATGAGTTCGGGCTCATTTTTTGAAGCCCGAGCCCGAGGACTTTTAATCCGAGCCCGAGCAATATTATTTAAGTCAGAGCCCGAGCCCGCCCGAGTCCGAAATTTCAGCTAAAGATAAATAAGTTACTTCATTGATACAATACGATAAATTTTGCCGGTTGTGCAAATTAAAGACAAATAGAGTTTCAAACTCTTAATGCACTTTCTAATTCTTTATATCCATGTTTATCAAATAATAAGAGTAATGTTACAATTTTTATTAAAAATTCCGTACAGTACTCACATCAGTGTTAAACATTCGTACGTACTTAGATATATTAGATACAGAAAAATACAAGTTATAAATCTCGTAGAGTGACATTAAAAAATGTTATATTTAAAACACGTCCAGAAAAGAGATTTTCCATCATAAATTAAAGAAATTTGCATATTTGCACAGAATTGCATAAGAATATATTATTGCATAAGAATTGAGTGGATAGGAACAAAATTACTGTTAAAAATATTTTAAGATACGATGTGAATGTATACATTTAACTACGATAGACCAGTCAATAATGAGGCCAAAATTTTGAATTAACGCATTTTAACACACATATGCAAATGAAATAGCGCAACACACCCTTTAGTAAATTATGTGAAAAAGCTAGCTTTTTACCCATCCATTATTTTGTTGCAAGTCCTAACATCACATCAGTACGTTTATTTTTCCGATGAATCGCTTTTTTAAATCCGTTTCAAGGAGTCTGCTCAATAAAGGAGACATTTTTTCACGAGTCCGCTCCCGAACACAATCGTGAATTGCAGGGCCCGACTCCGGTTTGGGCTTTCGGGCTCGGGCTGAGCCCGTCTCATCTCTAGTCGCAACGCTTTTATACTCTATTTATACTCGCTATTTATACTCTACCATACTCCATCTCAGTTCATATTAATTTTCTTTTCTTCTTAAGCAACCAATAGAATTTTTAATTGTCTATGTCACGAGCACCAAAAACATGGAATGTACGTAAAATCATTAAAGGATGCGACACTAACAAAAATCTCTCGGTACTAACCGGTATTAACGAAGTATTAATGATTGGCATATGCGAAATTCCCCTTCTCCATGATGCGTGGTCTAGCTAACTGATGTTCCCGGAAGTTTGAACTGTTCGTAAATGCGTAATGATTGCGGTACTAACGAAATTCTCTCGATACTAACGATTGGCATATGTGCAGGCTGGTGAAATATAGACATAGGGAATAGACATCATTATAGACAGTTGGTCTCTTGTTTGTGTAACATGCATTTCGGATTTGTGTGCTTGGCTCGAAACCTGCTTATAAATCCACGTCAGAAGGACAACACAAGTGGGGGGGGGTGCCCTCCGTGAGGCCTTTTCTAGGCGTCCTAACCCGTCTTTACGCTAAGTTTCGGAGAAAACCCAGAAAACTCCGAACGGTTAGGTCGGTGGACAAGACCTGGTTTTGAACCAGGCACCTTCCGATTACCATTTCTAGTGACTTAGCCACTGTGCCATGGTGAGGCCGAAAAACAAAGTGATAAGTTAAAAAGATGATACAGGTTTTTTTTTCTCAAAATTAAGAGTTTTATTTTGGATCAATGCGCTTCACAATTCAAGAGGTCATTCCTAACCTGTAACTCAATTTTGCCTGATTTACCGTAGATGTTTTAATATTAAGCTTCAAGAAAATTTCGCGCAATTTTCACAAAATCTAAAAAAAACAAATAAACATTTTAAGAAAAGGTTTAAAATTTATTGAAATTTTTAAAAGAAAAATAGGACATTTATTGTTTTAGTCGTTCCTGATCATGCTACTAAATTTCATCCTATTTTCTTAAGATATTTTTAGAGATACGATAAGAATCATTTACGCGAATTTCGCAAAATCTCAAAATCTTATAAATATTTAAAACAATTTGGGCGCATCTATAGTTTAAATTAGCTTGCCATCTAACATTATTCCTAAAGGCATTCTATTTCATTGTCACTTTTCAGGAATGGCATAATTTTCACGAAGTTTCAAAATCTGTAAAAAATTTTGAAGTACGCCGACATTGGTGGCACAGCCACTGGGAAGGGGTTATGGGGTAACAGCTCTCCCCCCACGAGGAAATTTTTTTGTTATACGAAATGTATTTTCTTCACTCTGTAATCACGCTCGTACGCATATATTGGAGTTGCAGTAGACGTAACCCATCCCCCGGGAAAACTTTTACGCTATGCCGCCACTGGTCGACGCAAGGGACGTAGCCAAGGGGGGATAGGGGGTCACTACACTCCCTATGAGGAATTTTTTGCCATACAAAATGTATATTCTTTACTCCCTTATCACACACACGCATACATATATGAGTTGCAGTAGTCGTAACACCACCCTGTAAAGAAGTTATTTGGTTGGGCTGATTTAAATTTAAAGATTGCGTTGTGATACATGATAATCCAGGTTCGAATACACTTATAGTTGCAATAAAATAAAAAGACGTTAAATACTTAAAACTATTTTATTAAACATATACTATTGAAACATTATTATAACGGGCGGTGGTGGCTCAGCGAAAATAAAATGACGTCCAATATGGACAGTGAAATTAACCCGTCAGCACGCGCGTCTACTTTTGTAACTTAAGCACTCGCATGGGGTAAATCTTACCCCAGTTTGTCTTCTTTATACTTTTGACTAAAAATGTTTTAAAAACAAATTTGTGGTATTATAGCGTAAAATACATCAGTTCTTTTACGTTTCATGGGAAGAAATCGTGCTTTTCATATCTATTTAGAGATTTTCTGGCAGTTCCTTTAAATATCATGCTTTCTGAGAAGAAAATTTCATAGGATATGCTTTATACCTAAAAACCTAATTACTTTATTAATAGGATATTAATTTCATTTAATAACCTTTGGTCAATACATAGCAGCAGTGTAAAGACCATTTATAGTTAATTTGCATTTAGTTTATACTTAGTTTAAGTTAACAACGTAATGAAACGTTGTTAGTCGCGCGGGAGTATTGAATCCCAAAGTGGAATTTTCTTCCCTTCCGGATAACAAAGAAACGAAATTCCTTCACTCACCACAACTAGACCTCGACCGTGAAAGGTAAAAGACGGGACAAACTTGTTCTCAAAAAATTTCTCCCATTTTACGAAGAAAAAATGTCGCTGGGGTGAGATTTACCCCAGCGCAAGTGCTTACGGGTTAAGGTGGAATGATTTAAAAATTACGCCAGCACAGAATTACACATTGCCGAGAACAAACACCTGGCTGATATCAATAACGCCAATTCCAGAGCAACCCTAAAAGTTAATCCAATAAAATAAAAATGACGTAATTGGGAGCAAATAATTTTAAAGACAAGGCATGGCAACAAGAAATGAAAAACGCCAACTCCAAGCCAAAGGAAGGGAAATCAGAAATACGTTGATTTTGCAAACGGACGTAATATAATCTATTTTTAGCACACCGGTCTGCAGAGACGAAGAACAAAAAGAATAGTGCATACAGGGAAAAGTAAATATACAGATTTAAAAGCCGAAATGGCAGAAAAATGAAAACAGAAGTGATTCAGAATTCTTGAATTTTGGATAGATTACATTAAAGAAAGCCAAAGTAAATGATTATTAAATTAGATATGTGATCTTCATCACACCCCCCCCCATGAAAAATTTCTGGCTACGTCACTGGTCGACGCCTATTGTTTAACTGACGACTTGTAACGATACCAATTTTGTTCATTAGCTACAGTGGTTTATACGTAATGGGCAAATATTTATGCATTTTGAAATGATTTTCGAAAAATCTCAAAATCTACTCAATTTTTTTCTTTTAATTCTACGCCTATATTTTAAGTTAAGTGACCACCTACCATGACACCAAATTTCATTTTACTCGCTTCGGTAATATTTACGTGATATGCGAACAACAATAAAAAAAAATCTCACAGACAGAACTGGATTCACAGGTTCCAGTAGTCGCAAAATTTGTGGATTCCAAGTAATGGACAGACAAAAGTCTAATAGCGTCTGCATAAATATTATCAAAATTTTCTAAACATGAAATATATATTGTTATGAATTTAAGAGTTCTTCCGTTTCTGAATGGGACGAGAGCTTATGGGTGTATAGAAAGCTTGAGAAACTATTCCAGATGTTACGACAAAACTAAAAATTTTATTGCTTCTACGAGATCGTTGAACAATCCGCGCAGCATAATTCACAAACAGTAGTTTTCAAATAACAGTCCATTGTATACCACAGTTTAAACAAAGCTCATAATGATTGCTAATATTTCACGTAATGATGCCCAACTCTGCTCCTGAGTACAGATAGATTATAGCTCTTATTCGAAAACTACAACTAAAACTAATAGTTGTTAGTTGAAGATCGAACTAACTCGGCTCAACTAAATCAGTTTTACTTTTCTGTTCAACTAAAACTAATTTAGATGAGCCGAGTTAGTTGACTTTATAACTAAAACTAATAGTTGATAGTTGAAGGTTTAACTAGGTTGACTCAACTAAGTTAGTTTTAGTTTTCTGTTCAACTAAAACTAATTTAGTTGAGCAGACTTAGTTGAACCTTACAACTAACAGCTATTAGTGTACCTGCCAACTAACTAATTTAGTTCTAGTTCTTAGTTGAATGTTAGTTTTTGCCCAACTAAAACTGCAAACATTATATCATTACCGGCAAATGGCTGACTGAACTGCAATACTTATTACATGTTTTTAAAAGGTATTAAATGAAGGGTCCACGGGAAGAATGATAAGAGTCCACTTTTCTTCAATGTTGAGGTTTCTACTGCATTCTGTTGTTCATGAGTGGCACTATTAATATCCGAACCCATAAGGGGAAAGAATGATGAGAATGCACTGAAAAAATAGCCCAAAGATACAGCTTACTGGGGAAGAACGATGAAAGTCCAGTGCGCCATTCGATTTTTGGAAAATCAGCTGTATTGGACTCACATTTGAAGGGTCCACGGGAAGAACGATGAAAGTTATAAACTTCTTTTAATATCATGAAAAATGAAAGTGAATTTTTCCGAGTATATTATTAAAAGCGATTAATAATTAAGGCATACACATTAATATTTTTTTGATTTTTGGTTGTATGCTTTAAGGGGAATAAAAAAAAATATATTTGTTATTTCGCTAGCCAGTTCATATTATTAATTTCTCGAAATACAAGTGAAACAAGAAAGATATGACAAAAAATAATTACTTGCCGTGTAGAGTAGCGATGAGTTCAAGCTCATTTTTTTAAAGCAGAAGCCCGCGGACTTCCAGTCCGATATTACTTAAGGGGACAGCCTACTTTTAAAATGCCCCAAAAATTGATTGAGATTTTTATCTCATTAAATAGTTTACTTTATTCTAAAAAGATTGATACCAACCATTTTTCTGTATGACAATTATTTATTGAGATAAAAAGGAAAATGTAAACGCAAGTTGGGCAGCATGCTGTAGAAGCTGCAACTAATGTTGACACTAAAAGCATAAAAGAGGCAGAAAAGAAATGTACAGAATTTAATTTAGAAACTCGAAGAGCCAGAAAAATGCTCAACAGTTCTCAGTTTGAGGCAATAAAAGAAAACGAAGGCAATGTGCATGAAAGCGGAAAATTTTAAATCGAAAAGTTCTTAAAGTGAAATAAAATCAAATTTTTATGTTGCATAGTAAAAAAAATATATACATGGATATAATTATTAAAATAACTTCAAATAATGTACTTTACCAATATTCGTGCCTTTATATCCTAAAAATGTATCTTTTGTTAAGGTACGTACATATTTTTTCATATTTACAATTGTCGAGCTTTTCTTTAGATAGATGTTTCTTAAGCCATATTAAAACATATTTTGGGTTAATCATTTTAAATACCCAGTAAAATTATTTTTAAATAGTAAATGTTTCAATAGAAAATGTTTTTAATTTTTAAAAATTAAATTTATGTTCCAAAACTACAATTTGAACTTTAATTGGCGTTTTCTCAAAACACTGTTTTTCAAGTTTGCGCGCATGATATTTTAAAAACTATTTAAGATATCAACTTGAAATTTTTCTCAGGCATTTATTTTAATATAATGAACAAAATGAACTAAAATGAAATGGTTGTGTTTCATAGAAAAAAAGTTATGATTGTAAAACTATCAAAATTTTTATGATAATTTAAACTTTTAGATTAAATATTTTTTTTAAAATTTAAATTATGAAAATAATTAAACCATTTTAGTTTAGATTGTTAATTATAATGTTTTGTTTAATTTA
Source organism: Cheiracanthium punctorium (assembly GCA_038373885.1). NCBI lineage: Eukaryota > Metazoa > Arthropoda > Arachnida > Araneae > Cheiracanthiidae > Cheiracanthium > Cheiracanthium punctorium. Next base: position 38,240 of record JAWZYV010015700.1, read on the forward strand.
GAAAAAATTATGAGGATCAAAGGAATTCTAATTGAGATATCTTGCGCGCAGTGGGAAAGTACCCTTGAATTGTTTTTACAATATTCTGTGGTAAAATAATATTTTTTAAATTATCACCTTTATAATAAACTAAAATAATATTTTTAATCAATAGAGTAATGTCATAGTAGTTAACTGAAAAAAAATTGTGTTTCTGCATGCATTCATTATTATTTTTTTTAATTATGAAAGTTGAACTAAAATTTCTACATTTTCCCATTCTTAAAAGTAGGCTGTCCCCTTAAGTCACGAAATTTCAGCTAATTAATAAATGAATGTCAATTATTTCATTGATAGAATATTGTTGCAGAATACTCTGCATGTTTCCTGGGTACGTCGCTCTAAAGTCCAGAAGGTGTAGAAAGTTCTAAATAAAGAGTCCACTTGTCAGGATGGAACACGAACTTTATATTGCCTCTAGAACGTCGTCGAATAATCAGATATACAAGATTCACAGGCACGATCAGCCAGTAATATGCATATAACAGTCCGCTCAATGCAGAAGGTTTCACGAATGCTGCACTCACACAAAATAAAACACTTCCACAGGCAAAAAAATAGTGGAAATAGACGAGGCAAATCATAAACAGTCCTTCAAGACTCGGCAAGGAAGAATTTACACACAGCACTCAGAGGAAAAAAAAGCTTCAAAAGCAAGCTAAATAAAGCTTTCTGCAACACAATTCACAGCGTAATATAGCGAACTCACTCAACAAATGCCAACTGACTCAACTGGGGCAACAGCGCTGCTTTTATAGATGAGGACGAACACCGTGGAACGTTCTAGCGAAAAATATCTCCGGAAGGTTGTAGAATAAATTCGATTTTAATTGCGTAATAGAGTAATATATGGCTATGTAATGCTATAGCAGGAAAACGTTCTTAACAGGGCCCATTGGCCAAATCGCGCCAAATGAACAAAATGTCAAGCTTGCAGACTTTTTAACAAAATATCGCCAAATTGAGCGCCAAAAATAAGTCCCCAGAAGTAAGGTTAGCGAAGGTCTAGGACCAATATTTCTCGAGATTTCTAGAAAACCCTATCTAAACCAATAGGGAAACTCAAAACACCGTATCTCCGGTTCTAGTTAACCGATTTTGATGCATCAAAATGCAAAATTTAACTATTTCAGGCATAGAACACGAATTTTAAACTAGTTTAAATCCCAGAACAGAGGGTTGCCTCTAAAATTCGTAACAATACCATAAATTTTGCTGCTTTGTCCAAATTAAAAACAAAGACAGTCGCAAACTCTGAATGCCCTTTCTAATTCTGTCTAAATCTAAATTTGAGGTCTAAAATCTGTTTTCAAGGAGTATGTTCAACAAGTGAGAAATTTCTCATGAGCCCGATCTTACCAGAGCTGGAACACAATCGGTTACAGAGCCCGAACCAGGCTCGGGTAGTTCAAATTACTGTAAATTATCAGTACTTTATTACTGTCAGTAGCAAAAGTATGTTTTATTTTACTTTTATCATCCTTTTTTAATGAATTAATAAATGACTTGATATCGGGTACAGCTGAACTTTAAATAACAGGCCAAGTGAAAAATGTTTAATTTGAACATGATCGAGCAATTTGAATGACTCTTTCCCGATAGATAAACCTCAGTATTTGGCAAAAATACTACCAGAAATGATGTTTCTAGGTACAGATTACATTAGTCACCAAATATGCAAGACAATCCGCCTGTGTAAACTAAATTTGTAGAGCTCCAAAAAAAAAAAAAAAAGACCCACTTGCACTTTATTTGGACATTGTTCGTCTTACAGCAGAGTCACATATACCCATGGTTCGAAAAAACTTTGGCGGCAGGTCGCCCAGTTGACTAAAAAATATTCCTAGGCGACTAGTTTTTTCTCATCCATATAATACAATATGCATGTGGATCCTAAGATTTCATACATTTTTTCCATCCCTGTATATACCAATTGTCTACGAATATTGCATACTTTACTTTGCCATGCAAAAAAATTGCATAAGGAGTCATCTTCATAATTAAATAAGCACCAACTTATCTACATAATTTATCATCATAATTAAATAAGCATTATCTTCTCATTTTTACAACGATACAACAGATTTTTACTCATATTTTAAAAATGTTCCCCATTTTAACCACGGATACCCATTTCCTTCCCCCTATGTTAAAATATTTTTTCACACTTAAATTCATACCTTATTTAATATTTATACTAAGATGATATTTATCCCTACTATCAGAACTAAACAGCACAAACATAATTGACTATTATAGTTTAACAGGGTGTCTACTAAATTTCTGAAAGTCAATTTTCTGACATTTTCCCAGACTATGGGCAGCTTTCAGAAAAAATTTCTTAACCATAGATGAAGTTTACTTGGGGCAATCCCTCAACAGTATAACCCCCTTTTTATATTGTAATTTTTCTACAACTTACTTGAAATAAATTTTCAACTGTGAGACAATTATTGATGTACTTAAGTTGGATAGGAAAACAAATTACTATGTGTTTGCAGTAAGATACTAGTTAGTTCAGATGTAACCAGTAATTACCAATACTGCTTGTGTTACAGACATTAACACTTATGTGATATATCTAAATGAGAATATTAAATGCAGAAGCTGAATTTCAAACATAAAGTTTTATATTTTAGTCTACTGCAAAGTCTACTGATACTTTAGTAATCTGCAAGAATAAAGAGCAATACTAGTGAAAATTTCTGTGCTTTATCACTGGTCTTGTCTAGCTTTTTGGCTCTTCTGTCAAGGGAAAAACCTCACCACAGAAATGTTACCACAGAATGTTACAATCCAAAAAATTACTATGAGTTAAAAAAATTAGTATGAGTTTGAAGTTAAGATACTAGTTAGTTCTCATGTAACCAGTAGTGACCAATACTGCTTTGTGTTACAGACAGTACACTTATGTAATATATCTAAATGTGAATACTAAATGCAGAAGCTGAATTTCAAACATAAAGCTTTATCTTTTAGTGTACCACAGTTCAAATCTGCAAGAATAAAGAGAATTAAAGCACAGAAAATTTCTGTGCTTTATTACTGGTCTTGGATAGCTTTTTGGCTCTTCTATCAAGGGAAACGCCTCACCACAGAACGTGAAACAAGTGTGAGCATCGCATACTAGAGATGAGCCGGGCTCAGCCCGAGCCCGAAAGCCCGAGCCCGAAAGCCCGAGCCCGGGCCCGAACCGGGCTCGGGCTCTGTAACTCACAATTGCGTTCGGGCTCGGGCGGGCTCGGGCTCGTGAAAAATTTCTGTTTTATTGAACATACTCCTTGAAACAGATTTTTAAAAAGTGATTCATATGAAAAATAAAAGTACTTATTAAAAAAAAAAAAATAGCGGCGCGGGTGCCTAGAAGGCGCGTGAAGCTCTTTGGGTATTTCAGAACGGCGGCTTATATTACATAGATCATGTATAACTGTATAGCAGATCATGTATATGTGATATTGCATAGATATATTGCATAGTCATGAGATCGGACATTATTTCATAAACATAGATCTAAAGAATTAGAAAGTGCATTGAGAGTTTGCAACTCTATTTGTCTTTAATTTGCACAAACGGAAAAATTTATTGTATTCTATCAAGGAATTACTTCTTTGAATTTTATTTATCTTTAGCTGGAATTTCGGGCTCGGGCTTCAAAAAATGAGCCCGAACTCATCTCTATCGCATACCCCTCTAACATTCTTAATCATTCATTCTGTTTAACCCTTTGAGGCGCAACCCTTTCCCAATGCTGAAAAAAGGCAGCCGTTGCCATCGCTCGACTTAACGACCAGCAAGAGGCGGCTGTGCGCGGGCACAGGCAGCTGCGTCAAAAAAAGGTCTCTAGATCTGTGGTGTATGCGATGAACGTTTCGATCGTCCGCCATCTTGCTGGTAGTTAAGTCGAGCGATGGCAACGGCTGCCCTTTTTTCAGCGGATGTCAGTGCTGTTAAAAATAGTCGTGCCCCTTTTTTTGTACGGGAAATGGCGTGCTCAAAAGTAAAGGATTCTCGTGGAACTCTGTCACCCGCAACTATTTTTATAGAAATCAAATTTATTCTTCGTGACTGGCAACAGTCAAAACGTCAGAGTTTGGTGTCCTCACGGCGAGGACACCGCGCGTTAAAGGGTTAAACATAAGTCAGCTTTATCAGCATTTTTTCATTCTGTAGACCAGATATAGGCCACCTTTGGACAGTTGCGGCCCAAAATTTAGGATGTTAACGAAGTCTCGGGCCGTATAAATGGAATTTATATGGGATTTTGATTTGGTTTATATGGATGGAAGTTGAAATTTTCAGCGTTCCGGAACAAAAGCTGTGGCGGGCCACATCCGGTTCGCGGGCCGGGGGTTGCCCATGTGTGCTCTAAACTTTAAAGAGAGAGAGAAAGGGAAAAACAAACTGAGAAGAAATTTTTAGAAGAAAAATTTATAATTTCGGAGAATTTTCCTGACCCATTTTGCACTTTCCAGGCATTTACCTAAACTTTCCTGACCTATTTCCCAGATCGGTAGACACCCTGTTCAATAAAATATTAATATGAATTATGAAATTAATATTAAAAAAAATATGAATAGCAACTTAGCCAAATTTCTCCGGAAATAGATACAAATAATTTAGGGTATAGTGTGTATTAAGGACAACCTGCCAAGAGGGGCATCTCCCTAGGATGGGGCTGCCTTGGTCGGTGGACTTTTAAAGGGGTTGTAACGGTTGCGTATTCACGTAACATCTGGAGAAAACCGACCCTAACTCTAGACCGTTAGATTGACAGCCGCGCGACGGGGCCCGTACTCGGAACCTTCACACTTCGGCCTCTATCATTTTGAGAGCCTTATCCACTCGGCCATGGTGGGGCTGAAATAATTTTAGGAAATAATTTTACATGGCTGTGCCAAATTTCAAATTTTACATTCAGTAGTTGATTTTAATTCATAAAAATAGGATATTTTAATTGATATAAGAAACCATATCAATTTATAAAGCGATAACTTTTCGAAATTTACTTTTAAAAACATACGGATCTATAATGCCAATTCCGTTTATTTTGCACAATTAAATATAGTAAATCGTAGTTACATTTAAAATAGGCAATCTGAAAGCGTAAAGCTTGATGGTGATATAGTCATGTTGATTTCGTTTCCTAGTAGATATTTTTTTTTCCTTTTCTAGAATGACATGCAACTCTTTCTTTTTGGTATGCTTATTGCATGGAAATTATGCATACTTATTTCCCTAGTTTGCATGGAACAGGGGTGGATCCAGACATTTTTCCCAGGCCCAGGGTTTCATTTTTGTAAAAACTTTTTATTTTGGTTAATTTCAGTATTTAATTTTGTTAATTTCAACATATACTTTTGTTAATTCTTATACAAATGTTTCTAAAAAAATAACTTTGTGGTTGTTAAATTAATTTGAAAGAAATTAAATATAGGGTAAATTTAAAAAACCAAAAAACACGCTTTAGTGATAAATTGAACTAACTAAAAAGCGAAAAATAATTCTCAATATAGAAATAAATTAATGAACGAAAAACAGTATTATTGTGAAAAAAGCGTGGGGCGTTTTGTGCTCTATTTTTTGTATCATTTTTGTACTAATCGTACCGATCGAATATTCTCAAGCACTGATATATGGAGCACCCCGCGCTTTTTTCGCAATAATACTATTTTTCGTTCATTAATTTATTTCTATATTGAGAATTACTTTTCGCTTTTTAGTTAGTTCAATTTATCACCAAAGCGTGTTTTTTGGTTTTTTAAACTATATTTTTATTTTTCACTTTTTAGCTCGATTTGCTATAAAAGCGTGTTTTTTAGTTTTTGTTAAACTGTTTGTATTTAAAATTTATTTTTAATTTTCGATATCTCTCATAAGACACTAAGGAACACTCAGTTGGAAATCACAAACTGTGAGATAATTTATTTTCACTGTGAGCCAGTGGCGTAGCCAGGATTTTATTTCGGGGTGGGCTGGGTATCAAATTTAAAGCTAAAGTTCAATTGTAAGCTAAGTAAAAGGTCCAATTTCGGGGGGGGGGAGCAGCCCCCTGACCCCCCCTCTTGCTACGCCCTGCTGTGCACCAAAGTATTAATCAACCTGCAGTTAAATGTCACCTTCCTCACTAAAAAGGAAAAAATAGATCTCTAATCTCTACTTATTATAAAAGAAGATGTCTGTGTGCGGGTCTGTGTGTGGGTCTGTGTGTCGGCGGCGTTACGGACAAACGGCTACACCTAGAAACACCAAATTTGGCATTCGGGAAGATCTAAACATGAGGTTGTGCACCTCGAAGCGATTTTTTCAAAATTCGACCTAAATTTTTTTTTATTTTATGTTTTATGCGATTTTTGGCATTTTTTCTCACCTAATTTGTAATAACGGCGGAAATTACGCTCGCAGCAAAACGGCATTTGTATCATCGGATAGAGGAGAAATTTTTCTTTTAAAAACAGTTTGTTCTGAATACGTAACATAATTTACCAATTTTTAGGAATTTTTTTACTAAGCATCAACTTCGGCGAATTTTTCGTAAAATAATTTTAAAATTGTCGCCATCTTAAATTCTATCCGTCATAACTTTTTGATATTTTGACAAATGGTGAAAGTTTCTTTTCTCCCTCTTTTAAAATAAAAACGAAAAAATTATGTGAATTAGATGATTTTTTACGAATTTTAAAATTTAATAGCATCAACACGATATTACGCCATTCATTACATTGCGATCGCGGCACGAGAACTTATGTTCGGTTGTTGCCACAGAAAGGATTACAAAAAAGGGTTTTTCAACCAATCGAATTTTGAAATGGGATATCGGAATTTCAATTAGCAAGTGACGATCTATGACGTCAAATGCATACGTACGTAAGTACGTAAGCATTTGACGTACGTAAAAATAGATACGTAAAAATATACATACGTAAGTACGTTAATATTACGCCGTAAAAATTACGCCATATACGTAAAAATTACGCCATAGATACGTAAAAATTACGCCCTAATTTTAACTCATTTATTCCAGCTCTATTTTCAACACAGGGAGACGATATTTTGATTAAAATTTACTGTAGAAATAAACTAAGAAATTCACGATTATTATTATTATTAGAAGTGGTATTTTAATCCGGTGCTTATTTAAAAATTGAAATGTCTTCACGGTGCTGAAAATGTTCATTTTAAAAGTTACAAAGTTCGTTTCAAAGCGCGATATATTAAAAATTTTCTATTTACTATTTTTATTTTTGGCATTTAATTATGCCGCAGGCGTTGCCTAACATATGCATGCAGGTTGCGAGTATAGTTTTATTTTAAAGTTGAATTACGTTCCTCCATAAAGGAGAGCTTACGGGATTACATTAATTGATCATGGCACGTGATAATTTAATTGCGTTGCCACAAAAAGGATTAGACAAAAATGTTCTTTTTTCAACCAATCGATTTTTTAGATGGGATATCGGAATTTCAATGCGCAAGTGAGGATCTATGACGTCAAATGCTGTAAAATACGTAAAAATTACGCCACAAATTTAACTCATTTATCCCTGCTCTTTTTTTAACACAAGGAGGCGATATTTTGATTAAAACTTACTTTAGAAATAAACTGAGAAATTCACGATGCCAAACGGGGTATCTTTTACGGTAGTTAAAGAGTGACGTCATAAATTTTTAAAATGCGTGAAATTTGTAAACTCTGCAACTCTAACGTCCTGTCACAGTTATAGCGATTCTAAATAGCTCCTCGAGATGACACAGTTTGATGTTTTCATTAGACAGAACTATGGAGGATTTATAAGATACCTTTATATTGGATACATGCGGATATTTAAGTTGGCACCGATTGAATATTTTTCACCACGGTGAGATTAAATGTTTTGCGGTGCTAAATACGCCAATCTTACAAAACTATGCATAAATTAAATTTGTATGGAGAGCTTCCTTAATAGCAACTATTATGGGAAATGAATAATGTTTATGGTAATGCGGAAATTGCTAAAGAATCGCCATAGAATATAAAGGTCCCATTTGTGCCAAATAATGTAAGCTGTTTCGTTAAATTGAGCATTAAAGAGGGAGAAGCGAAGATAGATAGTATTAATTTGCGTAATAGGTAGTATTGGTAGATTTGTAAGGATGATATGAATAAATCCCAATATACAACGTTAATAAATATTTCATGAAATTAAAAGTGTTCTGTTTATCCTTTTTCAAGGGTTGTTTTACAACCAACTGAACGATAAGTAATTCTAATTTGCGTTGATATATCCCGCAGTAATTTCAACAGAGGAGATTACTTGAACTTTTTAAAAATGAAATTAGCAGCTATTTTAAAATAAATAGTTGTCCATTTCATGTAGTGTCTGTCCATTTCATGTAATGCTACAACTTGAACCTTAAAACAGTATGATATAGAAATAACACATTTTGAAAGTCAGGAGTTCTCTGCAAACCGCTAAGCTTTTCACTTTTCTGATCGCGAATGACACTGATGTAGTTTTTTGAGTCATTATATTGCAATGATGCCAAGTTAGTACTCATGACGCAAACTTTACATTATAAGTTAAATATTTTCGCTTTCATTTTAGATTTCACATCACTGGAATTAAGTGGAATTACACATGTAAGGAACATTTTCGTTTCCTACCGTGCGAAGAACGGGCACGCAGCTAGTCAACAAATAAAAGCGTGTTAAAAAGAATGGCCTTAACATGTTCTTGTACTCAACTCTTCCATATTGTGATGGATCACGATATTTTGTAAATATATATATATATATATATATATATATATATATATATATTGCCGTGCCCAGGATTCGAACCTGGGTTACTGCGGCCAGAACGCGATGTACTAACCACTATACGATCACGGTCACAGTAAAAAAGGTTTTCTTAAGATTGTAATATTTGGAAGTGTTCTACTTTCAATCAGGATAAGAAATGAGGAAATTAATTAATCCTGGCGATCCTGATCAGGATAATGAGATAAACTTATCAAATTATTGTATTGTCACCGGTTCTTAAAAAATGTACAAAATTAAATCTGACCGTTTAAAGTGTGCCAAATTTGAGTTCAAAGGAGTCTGTTACAAACATACATACAGATGAAGCTAATAAATAAAAGCGTGTTAAAATCAGGATGATGGGATAAACTTATCAAATTATTGTATTGTCATCGATCCTCGGTATATCTACAAAGTTTGAATTAAATCTGACCGTTTAAAGTGGGTCAAAATCGAGTTCAAAGGAGTCGGTTAGAAACATACAAGCATACAAACATACATACAGGTGAAGCTAATGAAAGCGTGTTAAAAATGCCAATGAAGGGTCCGCTTTAATGGATTGTAATTTTGTGGAGGGGCCGTTTTAATCCATTGTAGTTTTATGAAGGGGCCGCAGAAAGGGCCCAAATTTCGCCTGCATTCATCCCTGTTAAATGATTGCTCTTCAATTTCGGTGGGCAGAGAACAGTCACTTTTCAAATGTTTCTGGAAACATTAGCCTCTCTTAAAAAAAAAAAAAAAAAAACTTCAAAATACTCATCAACAATTTCAAAATAAATTAGAAAGTGTTTGTGTTTATGTGAAAAATATTTACAAAAAAAAATATATATTTAGAGAAATACAGTGAAACTTCTATGAGCTACACCCTCTATTAAGGAACCCACCTCATCCAACCAAGATTTTATTAAAAGACCGATTTTTTACCCAATCTACTTAATGTTTAAAAGTCCTCTAGAAGAAACCACACAACCCTCTATAAGCGACCGGATCTGGTTCCCATGTCCGAAAATTTTCTAGCATTTTTTTTTTTTCGGAAATCAAGCAAACAAAAATCCCATTCCAAACCAGTCGCATCTACTGTCAATCGGTAGCAGGTGCAAGGGAACGTAAGCATTCCCGTACACATCATGTAGTTTAAGAGAGAAGAAATATACTTCAGAAAAGCCAGCGATTTTACGGTTGGAGCAGCGCATTCGTGTGATCCAGTCACACGAAAAAGGAAATTCGGAGAGGAAGTGCGCGGTTACTTTTGGCTGTGGGAAAAGCCAAAACGTAAGCTTTATAGCAAATGGATTTCATGATGGCAACCTCAGAATGCATGAAGAATATCAGGATCAATGAATGACCTTTTGTCAAAAGTTTTTAAAAAAATGAAGTAGAGGGAGAAGTAGTACATTCGGAAACAGAAAAAAAGAATGGAACAATCCGAAATTTCTAAATATTTTATTAAATTTTAAAAATGCTTGCATAATTACTTGTGTGTTAGTATGTAATTTCATAAATAGGAAAAAAAACATTTTTTCTTGGCTATCCAATGTTTATACTCCTTTGAGCGACCTCCCTCACTTAACGACCGATTTTTGGAGGGCTGGTCGTTCCCGAGAAGTTTCACTGTATCACAATCAGTAATGCTCTAAAGTAAGCTATACATGAGGATGAAATATCTTGATACATGAATAAAACTAAAATACTCCATGGTTTATTAACATAGTACAGTCGAATCCAGTTTTTTAGCGAAAATTTCGTTCCCACAGTATGAACAGCGGAATCCGTTACAACGAAGCCGAGAAAGGGGGGGGGGCAAAATACTAATCTCGAACATACACACTCCAGCACTGGATGGTGATGAGGGTAAAAATAACTCAACCTTTTACAGGTTAGTGTTCCATACTGGGAACATCGTATTAAAAATGTATTCAAAAATGAAATTTTATCGATATTAATTTGAAAAAATTAGCCAATGTATACCTAGGTAAAAGATGACTTGATTTTTTGTAATAGAAGTTGCATTTCTATCATGTGCGGGAAACTGGACAAAAAAATCATGAAATTAGCCATTTTCATACATTTTTACAAAGATATCTTGATATCCCCCCCTCCTCCTTTTCAAACTTAATTCATATCTTTACTTAAATCTGAAAATGAATCTTTAACCCTTTGAGGCGCAACCCTTTCCCAATGCTGAAAAAAGGGCAGCCGTTGCCATCGCTCGACTGAACGACCAGAAAGAGGGCGGACGATCGAAACGTTGTCATCGCGTGCCACAGATCTAGAGACTCCTTTTTTGGACGCAGCTGGCTGTGCCCGCGCACAGTCAGCTGCGTCAAAAAAAGGGTCTCTCGATCTGTGGCACGCGATGAACGTTTCGATCGTCCGTCCTCTAGCGGGTCGTTTAGTCGAGCGATGGCAATGGCTGCCCCTTTTTTCAGCATGGGGCCATCTATCCAGCTGTTCTCGCATTCTTCCATTTTCCAGCAGATGTCAGTGCTGTTCAAAAGAATCGTGACAATGTTTTGACGGGAAAGGATGTGCTAAAAAGTAAAGGCATTCTCGTGGAGCTCTGTCACCCGCCACTATTTTTTTAGAAATCCAATCTATTCTTCGTGACTGGCAACCGTCAAAGCGTCAGAGTTGGGTGTTCCCAGAGCGGGAACACTGCGCGTTAAAGGGTTAATTCATTGCCAATATTTCACTAATTATTTAAACTACCCATCAGTCTATACCGTTTTTGAAAGCAATGTGAATTAAAGTCAGAAATGACCCATTCTCCCAATCAGAAATAGAGTGAAAATTGCATTTAAAAAAATCCCCCCCCCTTCCATTTCAATGACTCATGTCCCTTAACAGTGACGCATTAGAAGACAACATAGGCAAAAAACTAATTTAAAATATGACTGGATCTCAAAGGCATGCGCGGTCTTGTAAAACGTTTCACAGACTTGCAATCTTTGTGGGAGCCCGTTGCGAAAGAAACATTCGTGCATATGGATGCATTTCTGGATGATTTCCTTTCTGCTGATGATATCATCACCTCCTAACTAGAGATGGAACGAATAGTGATTGGGCCGAATATTCGGCCAATAGCTTAAGCCAAAAAGAGAATATTCGGCACATAGTTTAGGCCAAATATTAAAATTTTTTTTAAAAATCATTTTACACTAGGGATGGAGGCGAGACGAATTTTTGCGAGACGAGACAGAGATTTACAGCTTTTTTGCGAGACGAGACAAACATTTTTAACATTATGATATAGGGATTTTTGCGAGACGAGACAAGATTTTCGGCTGTTTTGCGAGACGCGAGACGCCAATTTTTCGTCTCGCGTCCATCCCTATATTTACACCACTGGCCCAAAAAATTGCAAGTTTCAAAAATCTAACCCTTTTCAAGATGAAGCCCCCCTCTACCCCGTCAAAAAAGAAAAATCAATATAACTGATATTTTTTAATGTCATCATGTTAAATTAATTACTTCAGAGACAAGATAGCATTGGGTTAAAGAACAAAAATAATATTTTAATTTATTTAAAAAATAGCATAAACATATAAGTTTATTATAGAAATCATAATCCATTTTGGCCGGAATAAAATTGCATAAAGAATTCATTTCAAGTTTTTCAAAAAAGAGCATAATCAAAAAATGCAATTGAACTAAAAATCATTATGTTGCTGAGCAGCCTTGACTTAGATCACAACAGCCACTCTTAGATATGGATTGCACATTGTTTCACAACACTTCTTTCGGCGTTTCATCGTGCCCACTTAAAGGATGGGGTTCCTAAAGCTCTCATTTTGTCTTTAGGTGATTTTTAGATGTATTCTTTCCAATGATACTACATAAATTCTCAAAAATATTTAAATCTGGTACATTTACAATCCACTTTTTCTGGGCTTATTCTTGAAACGATGGTTAAATTTCTGTAACTTGCAATACTTTTGGCCAGAAGTGTCATTGTACATAAAATATCGCTTTTCCTATTTGTAATTACCTACTAAATAAAGGCTAATTGAAATTCATTTTATATTATTTGTAGGTACTTAAAAACATATACACCAGTATATTACTGTAAAACTAAAAAATCTTGGTCATGAAAAGATATCTTTTACAAAGTGCAACAAACAATAATAGCAGCGTAATAATATTTTCATACTAGCTGAAGTACCCGTCCTCGACGGGTTAGTGAATCCTAATTTCCAAAAAGCAAGAACTTTCGTCAGCATTGTATGAGTACACAGAATGGATGGAGTATGTTGCCAAAGTAAAGAAAGCGAAGTTATAATTTTCATGTATTGTTAAAATATTACAGGTTAGAGAGTCACTAAGTAATATCATTTCATTCGCTTTAGTCGTCATTATGGGATGCGCGAACGAATATTGACGCATATTGAAATAATTTTCGCAAAATCTCAAAATTTAATCAACATTTTTGAAAAATTGGAAGCCTAGAATTTAAGTTGAGTGACAACCTATCCTGTCACCCAAATTCGTTTCATTCCCTGCAGTCTTTATTTCGTGATGCTGGAACAAATTTTCAGCATTTTAAAACGATTTTCGAAAAATCTCAAAATGTAAGCAAAATATTTTTAAAATTCAACGCCTATAAATTAGGACTAGCAACTACATATCCTATCACTCAATTTCGTATCATTCGTATTGGTCGTTATTACGTGATGTTTGAAGAAATATAAACGTATTTTGAGAGAATTTTCACAAAATCTCAAAATCTAATAAAAATGTTTAAAAAATTGGACTCCTATAGTTTATGTTGAGCAACCATCTATCGTGTGACCCAATTTCATATCATTCGCTTTATTCGTTATTACGTAATACGCGAACAAATATTCACTCAGTTTTAAACGATTTTCACAAAATCTCGAAATCTGATGGATTTTTTTTAATTAGATTCTTATAGTTTAAGGTGAGTGACCACCTATCATTTCACCCAATATCATTTTTTCACCTTTGCAGTTATTACGTGATGTGCGAACACAAATTTACGCAGTTGGAAATGATTTTCGCAAAAATTTCAAAATCTAATCAAGTTTTTTTTTTTTAATTCGACGCCTATGTTTTAAGTTGAGTGACCACCTATCATGCCACTCAATTTCATATCATTCGCTGCAGTCGTTTTTACGTGATGCTTGAACACAAATTTACGCAGTTTGAAAGGATTTTCGCAAAATTTCAAAATCTAATCAAGATTTTTTTTTTAATTCGACGCCTATGTTTTAAGTTGAGTGACCACCTATCATGACACCCAATTTCATATCATTCGCTTTAGTCGTTTTTACGTGATGCTTAAACAAAAAAAGCGTCACGAACAGAATGACAGACAGACAAACTTTTTTTTGAGGGTCGCATCGGATTCCCGGGGGCTTGAAACGGATAGAAATCGCAAAATTTTTGAATTCCAAGAAATATACAGACAAAAGTCTAATTTTATTTATATAGATATTCATAATTTAATAAATAGGCTATGGTAACTGAGATTAAATCTCGCTAATCACATCATGCTTTTGGTTTTACAGCCTCCGTTACAGGCCAAACATATTCAGCAGCTTTTCAAAATTATGTAATGGAAGATCTGCAAAGATTACCCCCTACCCCCACCCCATAAAGTAGAAAGGTGAGCCAAGTAGTGCCACCCCGTAGAAAAGTCTGCATTTCTATAATATTACTGAATACATTAGATTATGTTACATTCAGCTTAAAATTCAATGATTTAGAATATTTTATGATTTAAAATCAACATATTGATTATATGAATGACAGCTTGTTTGAAAATGTAACTTAATTTAGAAGAAAATGTGTTATATCTCTTCTGCCACTATGACATGTTTAAGCAAAGAAAAATAACGCATGTCATCTCAACTTCGAGTAAGTGAAAAATTTCGATAAATTCGTTGTTTATTGGAATGATTTGAACTATTTGAACTGTTGGGCATAACTTTTAAATTTAACCTCACCCATCTTTGAAAAGGCCGTTATAACGAATTTTGTTTCGGTAAACGCAAAATTCGTGGTATCGGTATAACGAATTTTCGTTACAGCGAAATGATTTCGCTGGTCCGTTGGAGTTCGTTTATTATATGACAACATCGAAATTTTTCATCAAAAAACGTGCTAGAGCTTTTCGCATTCGAAAGCTTGCGTTTCGCTACGTACATACCTATTGTATCAATATTTCATGCAGAGGAAATCATTTTATTTGTGAAAAAAAAAGAATTTGGTCATCTAGAAAAACTATTTTAAACGAATTGGAATCGCCATTTTCAATTCAAAGCCTGATGATTGTGGCTTCAGTAGGACGTCATTATCACTCGCAACACCTCATCTTGTTACGCAAATGAGTCTTAACTCTCAGAAAAAAATAGAGCTAAAAATAGAAAAAAAAATCGTTTGAAAATGAGGGAACGGGTGGATTTTCTTATTTTTAAAGAAATACAGATTATTTTCTTTATTTTCATACACAATTATGAGACATTTCAAGCGGATCGCACAAACTGTGTAAATTCTACATTCTTTTTTTGTGCGTGCTTAACTTTTTGAAGTGAAGATTGCAAAAGTTTCATCTTGGAATGATTGAACCGGAACTTTTACAGATTGAGTCAAGGATCCACCAAGGGAGGCTCCAGGCGAAATTTCCCCAGGGGGACATTGAAATTTTTAGATGGTCTATAAATTGTTCAAAATGTAAATTCAACGTGTGGAATCGTGAAATATAATCTAAAGTTCTAAAACATGAAGTTCGGAGGGGGCTATGTCCCCCCCCCCCACATAGTCCCCTCGCTGGAGCTGCCCTTGGGATTAACCCTTTAAGGCACAACCTTTTCCCAATGCTGAAAAAAAGGGCAGCCATTGCCGTCCCTCGACTTAACTACCAGCAAGAGGGCGGACGATCGAAACGTTCATCGCGTGCCACATATCTAGAGACCCTTTTTTGACGACAGCTGCACAGCCAGCTGTCATCAAAAATGGTCTCTACATCTGTGGCACGCGATGAACGTTTCGATCTCGCTGGTAGTTAAGTCGAGCGATGGCAACGGCTGCCCTTTTTTCAGCATTGGGCAATCTGTCGAGCTGTTCTCGCCTTCTTCCCTTTTTTCATCAGATGTCAGTTCTGTTAAAAAAAAAAATCGTGATAATTTTTGTTACGGGAAAGGACGTGCTCAAAAGTAAAGGATTCTCGTGGAGCTCTGTCACCCGCCACTATTTATATAGAAATCCAATCTATTCTTCGTGACTGGCAACAGTCCAAACGTCAGAGTTTGGTGATCCCAGAGAGGGAACACTGCACGTTAAAGGGTTAAGCTTTGAAGAAATGCCTGCTGTTTTAGCAAAAGTAGAGGCGGTCTTGAATTCACGTCCATTAACATGCGTATACATTGAAATTGATGAACCTCAATCCAATGGCGGCTCCAGACTGAATTCTCGGAGGGGGCCATCGAACTTTTTTCTTAGGTCTATAAATTGTTGAAAATGCAAATTGAACGTGTGAAATCGTGAAGTATGCGAATCTTGACCATTTTTTTACGGGAAATGACGTGCTAAAAAGTAAAAGGATTCTCGTGGAGCTATGTCACCCGCCATTATTTTTATAGAAATCCAATCTATTCTTCGTGACTGGCAACAGTCCAAACGTCAGAGTTAGGTGTTCCCAGAGCGGGAACACTGCGCGTTAAAGGGTTAACGTAACTATATAGTAGAACAAAGGTTGAACTCACCTACTCGAAATTCTGGTCAAGGCCATCGTCACCTCGATCTCTTCCTTGATACAGGGGACAGTCTGATGGACACTAGACTATAGTCGAGGGCTGGTGGACATTACTCTCCTTTACGAGGCTCCAACAGCCAAACTTCCAGCAACAACTCTAGAGAAAGTAGAATCATGTCAGTCACAGCAACGCCGAAACATTTTTACTTTCCGAACATGTACCCTGTAAGGAAAGTATTGTCATCATGAAAAAATTCGAATTCGAGATTTTTGTGTATTGACACGTTTTGAGGTCTTCTGAATTCATTTATGCTATTTTTACGAGATGTATGTATGTGTGTATGTGAGTGAACACGATAGCTCCTGAACAGGGCATGCGATTGAGCTCCAATTGGGTATATAGGTTATAAACCACCGTCGCAAGACCGGTATTGATTTGGGTGTGTATAGGACTTACAGTTTTTCTACAGGGCTACGACCCAGATTTCTTTTACATTATGGCCTATGGGGAGACATTCTTGAAAGTGCGCTAGCGTTTAAACGGTACATTCGATCGAGCTTCAATTTGGTATATAGGTTTGAATGATTCATCGATTAAAATTTATTTAAATGCTTGGTAATGATCTTATTCGTAAGTGTTCGGAAAGTCGAGTGGAGTCACTCCAGATTTTTTCCCCCCAGCTTACATACAGTCAACTGCGGTTATAGTGAACCTGCCCATTTCTTCATTCTGTGCGAAGTTCACTCAAACCCATATTTCTCCATGTGGAACAATTAAAACTTCATACAAAAACTAGAAAATAGTACTTTATACAAATATTGAATGTTTATTAAGTAAATCCAACACAGTGATCTCACTTATGGCTACAGAAATATTTTTTAAGTAAAGCAAAAACAGAATGAATCTCATTTATGGAACTAACGTACATTCCATTCAGTTGGTAAAAGGTACTGTGGCTTTTCAACTGTGATCACAGCCCGAACAAGGCAACTGTGGGACCTGTGCAAAAAAGAAAAAAATTGGGCCCCACCCGATAACCTCCCCTTTTCCAAAAAACCAATTATTGGTTTCTTCAGAAATGTTTTAAATCTCCCCCCCCCCCACTCCAAAGACGAAATTTTCTGATTAACCCTTCGAGGCGCAACCCTTACCCAATACTGAAAAAAGGGCAGCCGTTGCCATCGCACGACTTAACGACCAGCAAGAGGGCGGACGATCGAAACGTTCATCGCGTGCCATAGATCTAGAGACCCTTTAGGCCATCTTGCTGGTAGTTAAGTCGAGCGATGGCAACGGCTGCCCTTTTTCCAGCATCAGGCAATGTATCCAGCTGTTCTCGCATTCTTCCATTTTTCAGCAGATGTCAGTGCTGTTAAAAAGAATCGCGATCATTTTTTGACGGGAAAGGACGTGCTAAAATGTAAAGGATTCTCGTGGAGTTCTGTCACCCGCCACTATTTTCATAGAAATCCAATCTATTCTTCGTGACTGGCAACAGTCAAAAGTTCAGAGTTGGGTGTTCCCTTAGCGGGAACACTGCGCGTTAAAGGGTTAACAGCATTTTTCACTTCAATATCATCGTACGGGCTCGGTATTTAAAAAACGAACCCTAACTCATCTCTAAGATCTAATGAATTGATTCAAAAAATAGTGTTGTGATTATATTATGAAGAAAACACAAATTACTTAATCTTTCACAACTTTTAATTTAAAATGAAAATAAACAATTTTTCAAGTGTATTTTATATCCATAAAATCTGCATTTAAAATATGAACTTATTCGGACCTTATGCAATATCCGGTTAATTTTTTTCAACATCCGAAATGCCACTGAATACAAGAATTCCAATGACTGGAGACCCAACGTTACTAGTACATAAGTTATATTAATAGTGATTTTGCGATAAGTCGAAATCCTGGGGACCTACAAGAAACTTCGACTTATCATAAGTTCGACTAATCGACTCATTTTAAATTTGTATTGGATAGAGCCGGACTACTTAAAAACTTCGACACAGCAGTATATTCGACTTATCGGATAATCAGTTTAAAATGCATACGGCAGGATAGCAAATTGTGTTCTAGCATCTTAGATATAAATAGCATACATTCAAACATAGCTCACTAACGGTTTTGCTACACAAGGCCCTAGCCAGAAATTTTTTTCGAGAGGGGATATGTAGCTCTAAAATTAAATTTCGGGGGGCGGGCGGGGATATGCAGCTCTACAATTTTTTCAACTTTAAATGATCTCAGCATAAAAATAAACACAAATGTAGAAACTACTAATGCATTGACTAAAATTTCGGGAGGGGATCAAACCCCCTTGGTTACGGTCATGGGCGCCGGCAGAATATTTGAAATTCATGGGAAAATATAACTAATAAACAATCATCTAAGAATAGTTATTTTACTATTATTTACAAAAAAAAAAAAGAAGAAAAGCTGATTACATCAATGCATCTTCATAGTTGAAAATCGCTTACAGAATGTATAGTAGAACTCCATATAAATTGAACAGAATAATGACATTTTATTCAATAGATTAAGGAATCCTTTGAGTATCCAGGCTCCTTCCGGGGGCCCTCTGCTAGAGATTGTAAAGGGGCCCCTTACTTACGAATTGAGAGGGTACAGAATATTAAAATATGTAATATTT
>JAWZYV010015701.1:0-51926 GCA_038373885.1 Cheiracanthium punctorium
CCAAAAAATTCAAGAGGTTTTTTCCATGTTGCAGCTACGGAAAAAAAAGCCCACTAAGTTCTGTATACCAAAATAAAATGTAAGTAAATGAAGTACAGCATATTACAGTGTACGCTAAAAAGACCATTTTGGCCACCCACCATCATTTGGATGCAGTTTTTGAAAATCCTGAAACTGATTTTTAGGTATTATATCTTTTTACATTTTAAGGCAAGAATTTTATGACCATCTCTATACGTCCTGGAGGTATAAAAAGCTATGAGTGGAAAAAAAAAACAACCGTTTTTGTCACCGCTCTCCCACTTGGATGTGAACTTTTTAGTATAGTTTCTTAAACACCTTCGGCACAAAAGAAATGACCTTTTGCATTTCATATCTGTATCTGTAACAGATTTGTTAGGGAGTTGATGAGTCAGCCAGGACCAGTGGCGTACCTACTCAAAGTATAGCTGCAATACACACAGCAAAATTGTGCTCTTAGTAAGGACGTCACTGATCACAACGTTCATATGGTCATTATTAAAATTTTTTTATAGATTGACCATTTATATTGGTTTCTATCATGAGAATTCAGTATGCAAATGAAAAACTTTCCTGGATTTAGATTCTATCTACAGTGATTCACAATAAATATTTTAATATCTTATGTACTTTAACCTCCTACTTTAACTTTTATCTACTTTAATACCTTTTCTTATTCAATCGCAAAGTTGCAAGGACGGGACAAAAGCGATTCTTCTTTCTCGACCTATTATTGCTTCTCGTCATAGGTTTTGAATGCTCCTGTTATGCTCCCGCGTTTGGGCGCAGAGCTATCTGCCTAAGGGAAAGGGTCCCTTGGGTGGAGGACTTTTTAAGGGGCTCTAACACGTATTCAGGTTACAACTACAGAAAACTGCCCAAAACTCCAGATCGCGATAGACCAAAACTCTGGACTCTGCAGATTGAAATCTGAAATATTTTTTATTTGAATGTATATAAATTTTATTTCGATTATGTACTGCATTTTGAGGACTGTGAAAAATATTATCTTATCTCCCAGAAATTCATATTCTGTTTGTGAATTCTCCTGAAAATGAATTAAGTATTCTTAATTTCTGGTCAACAGATTAAAAAAAAAATCGATTTGCGAAGATATTTTTGTTGTTCTATCTTTTACCATCCTTAATTAATTTCTAATTGTTATCATTTTGTTTATAACACTGTACGTATCAAAGCTTTACGTATGGGATTATTTTCTCCTAACTTAATTCAGGAGAATTAAGTTAATCAGGAGAATTCCTAAGTGAATTCTCCTGAAAATGAATTAAGTATTCTAATTTCTTGTCAACAGATTAAAAAAAATTCGATTTGCGGAGATATTTTTGTTGTTTTACCTTTTACCATCCTTAATTAATTGCTAATTGTTATTATTTTGTTTATAACACTGTACGTATCACAGCTTTACGTATGGGATTATCTTCTAATTATAGCTGAGCTTAAGGGATCGGGTACCTTTGAGGATTGAGAATATTTTTTAAAAAAGACCATAATTGCATTTGAAATAGCTGTAAAAGTAATAACTTTTTGAACTTGCAATTTTTACCAGTTATTTAAAAACCTCTTAATACTCTTTTGCAGCTCTTGGGACAATTCTACGTATTAAACTATTTTTTTTAAATAAAAATATATTTTTTAATGTAATCTTGCGCTCATCATTTCGTGTAAAATATGTAGCACATTAACTTAAAATTTGTTATAGACTGAGAAAAATAGCTTGTGATTAAAATGACGAAGAATAATTCTTCTGGGATGCATTTAATATTACAATTTTTATAGCTGTTTGCATAATTATGCAAATAATAGTGACAATTCTTTAATTATTTAAAGAAACTTCTCGAAAAAAAAATGTTAAATGTGTTAAAATTGTATTTTTCGTCATTTTAATCGTAGGCTATTTTTCTATGTGCATAACAATTTTAAGTTATGGCATATATAATTTGATATTCTGCGCGCAATGCTATATAGAGGCAAAATATGAAATCCCTTTTTTTTCCGTAAAAAGTTTATTTTAATATGTAGAATTGTTCCAAGAGTTTAAAAAACTAATAAAAGTTTTCTAAATAACTGACAGAAATTTTAAGTTTTAAAATTTATAACTTTTGGAGACATTGCAAATGAAGTCGTGGTCATTGTTTTTAATATTTTCATTGCTCAAAGGTACTTGACCCCACTTACGGTGGCAGCGTGACCAGTATTTTTTTCTTTCTCCCCCCCCCCCTCCCCCCCCAAAAAAAAAAGAAAAAATCTCCAAACACGCACACACATGCATACACCTTATAATTAATTTCATCTGAAATGATGCTTGCTGCATTAGGAATGTTGGGCAGCCAGACGATAGAAAAGTGGACGACATGCTGCATTTGTCGACAGCATAAATTATGCGGTCTGCTGAGTATAATTGAATTTTGAGTAACTGTAAATCCTTTTCGATTTACAAAGTGAATTCAAGCAAAATCTACTTCTTCATGTATCATGAAGAGCTCAGATATGCATTACAGAAATGACTTGGAGTTTCATTGTTATTATCTTTTTCAATTCAGCGAATAAGATTAGTATGAACTGAGTTTCAACCTTATATACAGGGTATCCCAAAAAGGGGGGTAACGGGCTTTAATTCTTTATCTGTTAGAGATACGTGGGCAGTGTAAATTGAAGAGAATGTTCAGAATAAGGTCGGAAATAAAACTCTGTTAAGAAAAAAATTCTTCTCATTCATTTACAAAAAGTTACACTTTTCAAATGTCCGAAGTTTTTTTGTATACAATCCCCTTACAAAAACATTCCCAAAGTAAAATGCGCTCCATACGCTAATGAGGTGATGTACTAAATTTGAGCATCGCTGTATGACCTTTCATCAAACAACGCCGCAAAAGTATCTTTAAAGAAAGGTGAGCGGGGACTATACATGATTTTGAATATAAATGTTTATTGGTTGAGTGAAAAAAAAAAAAAAAAAAGATTTTCTTTCGTAATTTCGATGCGACCCATGAAATGCGATCATTCGATGCGTTTTTCCCTTAGACAGCCATGGAAAAGTGGTTTATGTCAAAGTTATATTTTTCTTCATATCTCTGACACTTTTAAAGGTATAATTCTTAAATTTTGTGTCACCTCATGAGTGTATGCGGCACAGTTTACGAACTGTGGATTGTTTTGTACGGGGTCGTATACAAATTTAAAAAGTAACTTTTTGAAAATTTACAAGAGGAATTCTTTCTTAACGGAATCTGATTTCCGACCTTATTTTGAACATTTTTTTTTCAAATTACACTGTGTGCTTATCTCTAATAGATAAAAAATTAAAGCTCATTACCACCTTTTTGGGACACCCTGTATAGTCCAATGTGATATTGATGCCTGATTCAGTCACGTTTTACTTGAGTTCGATAAAAGTTTAACGCACAGGCAAGGAATTCTTATCATTTTTAGAATGTAAATTTTACAAAAAATTTGCAAATGAAATTGTCTTGTTCAGCATCCCTCAGATATCATGGGAAACTTGAGAGAACGCCCCTTTTCATAGCCCCACAGACTTCTGGTATTATATTGAAGCTGCTGATACCCGCACCTGGTCCCACAAATTTTAATATTAATTAGTATTCTTTTTTGGATAAGCTGACCAGGTGTGGGGCTGAGATGAAAGAACAATAAGTTTTTGAGAAGCTTCAGAGAAGGATGTTGTTTTCCATTTTCGCTGTTCTTCTTTTTAGATTAATGAGTAATTTTTTTTAAAGCTTTAAACCTTGTAAATACATAAATATAACAAACATTTGTATGATGATAAGACTGTATTTCGGTGAGACTCGTATTATATGGTGAACTGTCGGTGAGATTAATTGTATGGTACAAAGAAACAGCTCACGAATGTTGCTAGTATGAGAATGCTTCAAAGCTTTGAGAATTTAAGTACTCTAAAAATGTCGCATTGGATCGTCTGTATATACCAAAAAATTAGGTTTGAACATTTTTTAAGTGACTGTTTTAGTAACTGCTATGCTCGAGAAATGTAATCTTGGTCGACCCCATTCACTTAAGAGTCTGAAAAGAAAGTTAAAAGAACCTATAAACCGAGTCAAGGGTTTCAGTCTAATTAACAACTGACCGAAAAGAAGCCTTTACAGTCCGACAAATAACTAAGGAAATTATACCAAATCAATCGAACGAATGTATTAAAAGTTAACTTCTAGAACTATTCACAGAGAAATGCATTTACGAAGCATTTGCAAGGCTATTCATTGTAGAAATGTTTTCACTCCAGTGACCTGAGCGAAGTGTTTATGCTGCTATAACCCTTTGAAGCGCAACCATTTCCCAATGATGGAAAAGGGGCAGCCGTTGCCATCGCTCGATTTAACTACCAGAAAGGTGGCGGTCGAACGTGATGAACGATTCGAACGACCGCCATCTTATTGATAATTACATTGAGCGATGGCAACGGCTGCCCTTTTTCCAGCATTGGGCAGTCTTTATCCAGTTGTTCTTCTGTATTAATGCATTTTCGTCGTATTCTCCAGTTTTCAGCGGATGCCAGAGCTGTTAAAAATAATCCTGACAATTTTACAAATAATCGACAATTTTTACGGGAAATGATGTGCTAAAAGTAAAGGATTCTCGTGGAGCTATGTCACCCTCGAGTATTTTTATAGAAATCAAATTTATTTTTCGTGACTGACACTAGTCAAAACGTCAGAGATTGTGTCCTCATTGGAGGACACCGCGCGTTAAAGGGATAAGAGCAGCCGAAATATGATGCTCAAACTTATAGCTCCTGCCGAGATTAATTAAATAATTTTTTAACCGACAAACCCTTACCCAGCGATATAGCAGCAAAATTTTGATCTGCTCAGTTCCCAAAATGAACATCCTGCCTAATTTTGTATTTTGCAACAATGACGCTTTACAAAGCGGGTCCAGCTCAGGAAGTATCAGAAACAAGTTATTAAAGAGACAAACATTTTATGACTAACTCTGTGAAACATTTCCTTCCGTTTCTTACAACCACCAAAACGTGACAGGCATTTAAAGCACACACACTTGATAAAGAGATAACCGATCGCCGCAAAGATGGCACGACCCATCAACGTTTTTTTAAAAACACCACACGTCACTTAATTTTGGTTTTGAGTGAGAGTACCTGTAGTGCACATCTGTTCGCTGAGTGTCTTCCTTGCCGGTGAGCCACCTGGAAGGGAAGAAGAAAAAATGTGTGAGTTTGGTGTAAACTCGATAAAATGCTTTGACGTTATAAAGTGGTTTTGCCATGTTTAAGGGCCAGATTATACTATGAAAGTAAATAAAACATAGACTGTTAAATCAGTATTACTCCTTCCTTAAAAGAAAATGTTTTGCTTCCTGGAATTTTAAATCAAGAACTTTCAAGTGAATTTTTATGAACATTAATACACTTTTAAGAACTATTAAATAGATTAGCTGTCCTAGTAGCTGAAAAGCAAAGACGTAGCCAGGGAGTGGGCCATGTTGGTCGGGGCACCCCGTGAAATTTTCGATTTATTTAATTGGATTTCAATAAATCTGACATTTTTCAAAAAAAACCTAGGGGCCAAAGCCCCTAGACTCGCTTCGCTCGCTTTTCGTATGAGACATGGGTCCCTAATAAGGCTTATTCGTAAAAAAGGCATAATTGACAAAACCCCAAGTTTGGATCTGATAGAATGTTACCCAGTTACACATTCCTTGGCTCTTGCGTGTTCCTTGAAACAACTCCACACTATTTTTAATTGTATAAAACCTATGGAATACCTTGCGTATAACCATCCATGGCGATTTTTTCATCATTTGGCGACTTACGTATACATATAGTTAATAATTATTTCTAAGAAAACAGTGCTTCATATGTTTTCTTTGATAAAAACTACGGAACAGCTATTATATCTTGCCACTAATGCCGACTTTTCATTATTCAGCATGATCATAACCTAAAATCACTATTCATGTAAGGTTGCCGTGCAAACAGTTATCAGTATGCCACGCGGGCAAATATCCAAGCTGATCTTGTTATAATGGCACAGTTAACGCCGCCAGTTATTTCCACGGGTCAGGGGCGTAGCCAACGGGAGAGGTTAGGGGGGTCATAACCCCCCATGAGGAATTTTTTCCATACAAGATGTATATTCTTCACTCCCTTATCACACACATGTATGCATATATGTGAGTTTCAGTAGTCGTAACTCCCCCCATGAAAAATTTCTGGCTACGCCCCTGTCACGGGTGGTAAATCCCAAGCTGAACCTAACCGGCATTACTATAATATGCATTTGAACTATATTTCATTTTCGAAATACTGTGTGTTAACATTTTGGAACACGCGTAGTATTTCGATTCACCCTGCTTCAGATATCGTTTTTTCCAGATCGTACTTGAAGCCAAAATGGCACTTTTAAATCAGTTACAATGATTATTAGAAAAAGTATTAGAAAAACGAATTGGCGTCGGTTTTAAACTCCTGCTATCTAAGAGAACTTACTATTAGAAAATTGTGAACTTTGGGTAACACACTTTGACTTATTTATTTCACTTACTTTTTAATTTTGCGTAAAAAGGGTGGAATTCTACTTCATGTTTGTTAATTTCACGCAGATTGCTTCGCTTCAAAGGCATGAATAATTTTATGCTGGCGAAAATTGCCAAGCCTGGCAATCATTATGCTTACTTTTTCATTTTTTTATTAATATCTTCTAAAATAATTGGAATTTCGAAATTTAAGTGAGTTTACCGGCTTCCCGGGAATTTTCCGAATCAGTGGACACATTCGTCCAAACTCAAATCCCCACGGTTTCGGAGGGGATACCAGAATAAGCTATTGACAGCGGAGGCAGCAGCAGGGGTCGTTACTTTTTTTTTAGATTAGAGAGATTCCACCTTCTTCACCTTTTGGACACCCCCCCCCCCCCGGAATTTTTTCATCGCTATATCCCTAAGTTAAAAGCTTCTGCTGGCAGAACAGAGGATATCTCACTCAATTCGCTTTTGGATAACTCTACAAATTCAGTTGTAAATTGTCTCAATATAGATTGGATGCTTTATAATTCTTTTGTTTGTTTCTTTATGCCTTAAATTTTATACGCTTGTCCAGGAAATCTTTAAAACTATTTCTGCAACCTTTTTTATTAAGAGGTGTTGCACCCTTTAAAAATAATTAAGATCGAAATAAGTTCTTTTATGTGTATTATCCTATATTTACGAAAACAATTTATTCACACGTAAGAAATTTTTGTTATGATAACCTGCGTATATGAGAGTAAACAGAAGTATAGAAATCTGAAGAGAAAGAAGAGCAGAACAATTTGGGCCCAACAATCGAAATAAGTTCTTTTATGTGTATTATCCTATATTTACGAAAACAATTTATTCACACGTAAGAAATTTTTGTTATGATAACCTGCGTATATGAGAGTAAACAGAAGTATAGAAATCTGAAGAGAAAGAAGAGCCCAACAATTTGGGCAACAATTTGGGCCCAACAATCGAAATAAGTTCTTTTATGTGTATTATCCTATATTTACGAAAACAATTTATTCACACGTAAGAAATTTTTGTTATGATAACCTGCGTATGTGAGAGTAAACAGAAGTATAGAAATCTGAAGAGAAAGAAGAGCCCAACAATTTGAGAATCGTAAAAACTACGTAAAACATATTTCAGTGCTCCATTTAATTATAAGCAAAACAAAATAATCACCCTTTCACGTAAATGTCGGACATTTTTTCTCCCGTCAAAAATGCATCATCAGAAAGAATAACTTCTTCTGTATTCCAAATTATTACTCTCAGCTCATACCTGTTGATTTGGAAAGATATAAGCGATTAATATCAGTACAAAAATTAATGCAAGCAAACTCTTTGTCAATTATGCTGGCGCTTGTTAAGTTAATTTTATTAATAGTGTTTCTGAAGTATTTTTGTCTCTTGATAGTTAAATCGTATTTGAACTTACCCGATTGGCTTTCTTTTTGATATATCTCTTGGTGGACCTGGTGGGACTGAATCTTCCGGGAACATGTCTACCCACATGACTAACTTTCCCTAAAAGGCATAATTCTCGTAAGAAAATAGTAGAAAGTTTGTTTAAAAAAATTATAGAGTAAAAGCTACGGAACCTATTTTATTCTGAAACTAATCTTAACCTTATTCTTGTCACAGTGTATGATTTGATATGTGCACCTAAGAGAAAAAAAAAAAAAAAAAAACCTCCCACTTGCTCTTTACTTGGCCGTCTTTTATCGCACAGCAAACTTATACATACCATTCGTTTGCAAATAACGTATACTTTAATCTCCTATTAATTTAATTTGCGCAAGGGGCCGTCTTCATATTTAATTTTGCATCAACTTCGTGTTTGTTTGTTTTTTCCAATAGCAACACTCGGTGAAAATACTCTATTTTGACCTTATTAAACCAAATAAAATCTTCAAATTACCTAAATATAAATTTTCACCAATGTATGGAATGAATTTAGAATTGGATTCATAATATGTAGAATATCTAGTATAATATCGAATATAAGTAGGATATCGTGCATAATTATAGAATATGATTATCTTCATGATTTAGCTTCGATCTTTGTGAATATAGAATAAGGTAATTGCTTACCTTTCCTTGATTCTGGAGACTTCTGAAATCCAACAGGATGAATAAGTGAGACACTGAGTTAAAGTTGCATGAAATACGCATATGGATAAGTGAATATTGAATTTAATTCTAACATATTAGGAACAGACTATTACTGCCAGTGAGTTGACATCTTTGTTACAATGTAGCATCTGAATGTCGCCTCAAAAGGCTAGAATTAGAACTTAAAAATGAATCAAAACTACAACAAACGTGAAGCGAAACTAAAAATATGAACCAGAAGTAACCCATCAGGGCCTCCCATCCCTCGTTAGTGGGTCAAGTTCTTAAGATTAGATCAAGGGTCTGAATGGTGCTCCCATCTGTTGGATCACTTTCGGATTTCATTTCTGTTGTATCTGACAGATTCCGGGGGGGGCGCAGACTCAGTATCAACATCTGGAAGTGGCAAGAATGCTATCTGAGAGGCTGGGCGTGTGACAGTTCCTCTGGCAGTCCGGACGGTGACCACTCTGCTGATGCCATCAGCGCCTGGATGGAGAGCGGAGATTCGGCCTAATTTCCACACGGTGGCAGGGGCGATTGGATCCTTGATGAGGACTAACCTTCCTACAGCCAGGAGATGGTTGTTTCTCATCCATTTTGTCCGTGGCTGCAATGTGTTTAGGTATGAGGTGCTCCATTTCTTCCAGAATTGGTCTTTGAGTTGTAGTAGGAGGGACCACCTAGAATTAAAACTTAAAGAGATAAGATTAGATTTATGTTCAGGGAGTTCGAGCAAAGGACCACCAATAAGAAAATGTCCGGGTGTTAATACACTGAAGTCTTTGGGATCAGCTGATAATGGATATAAAGGCCGAGAGTTGATGATGGCTTCAATTTGGCAAAGAAGGGTGGTAAGTTCTTCAAAATTGAGGAGTGCTGTTTTACATGTTTTGATTAAATGCTGTTTAGTTAATTTAATAGAGGCCTCCCAAATACCTCCGAAATTTGGTGCATATGGAGGAATGAATTGCCAGCTTATATTACGTTGGGATGAATAATCTTGTATTAAGGGATCATGAGGAATTCTAAATAATGATTTTAGGTACGCTGAGGCTCCAACAAAGTTGCTTCCATTGTCACTAAAAACATGCGATGGGTAGCCACGACGAGCTACAAATCTTCGAAATGCTGCCAGAAATGCCGCTGAAGATAATGCAGAGACCAATTCAAGATGTACTGCTTTAGTGCTCATACAGATGAATAAACAGATATATGATTTGAAGGTACTTGATTTTCGAGTGTGTTGGCACTTCGTGGAAATTGGCCCTGCAAAATCCATGCCCACCTTTTCAAATGCACGGCAAGGATTGACTCGTGCACTCGGTAGATCACCCATCATCTGGGTAATTGGTTTTGCAGATGATTTAAAGCATTCGATGCATTTCCGGAGTTCTTTTCGAACGGTTGATTTTCCGTCTGGGATCCAAAATTTCTGTCTTATTAGAGATAAGACCAATTCTTGGCCTGCATGAAGATTTGCATGATGATAGTGCCGAATAACAAGAGTTGTGAAGTGATGATGTTTGGGAAGCAACATGGGATATTTCTGATCAAAAGTGAATTCTTGTTGGTGACGTAGACGCCCTCCAACACGCAGAATTCCTTCCTTATCAAGAAAAGGATTTAATGCTATGAGTTTGCTGGATTTTGGAAGGGGTTGATTAGAGTTAAGTTGGGTGATATCGGAATGGAATGTATCATTTTGTAATAATTTAACTATTGTCTTGGTAGCTGTATCTAATTCATGGGCTTTCAAAGGTCCTTGAGTTTTAGGATCTGATTTTGAGTTATTGTAGAACCTAAATACCCATGCTACAGTTCGCAGTAGCCTCATGTATGATGAAAATCTGTCAAATAAATCTAGGAAAGGATTGAGTTGAGTGACAAGAGATGTGCTTTCGAACGATGAATTAAAATGAATATCAGAGGATATATCATACATGTCTTGATTTGGGGTATTTACTCCTACAGAGGTAGGATCAAAATCAATGAGCCATTGTGGGCCATTTAACCATTCTGAATGCTCCATAAGTTGTTTTGGATAAAGGCCTCGGCTTGCGCAATCAACAGGATTCGACTTTCCAGGAATGTGATGCCATGAATCCTTTGAGGTTAGAGAATGAATTTTACATACACGATGCTGGACGAATTGATTTCCTTTAGTTGGTGGATTGTTAATCCAGCACAGTGCAATTGTTGAATCGCACCATAAATAAGTGTTATGAATGGGGAAATTTACAGCCCTTTTGAATGTGTCCACTAATTCTGCGAGCAGGACTGCACCACTCAATTCTAATCTGGGCAAAGTTATAGCATTCAAAGGTGCAACACGAGTTTTGGCTGCCATTAAGAATATACGAGATGAATTGCAAATGACTCTAAGATAAATGACAGCAGAATAAGCCTTTAAAGATGCATCACTAAATCCGTGAACTTCTATCTTTACTGAATTGACAACATGGATGTAACGAGGAATCTTTATCTCTTTAAAATAATGAACTTCGGCTTGGAAGTTATTCCATCGATCGAGAATGGCTGATGGTAAGTGATCATCCCAACCGATGTTGGCCTTCCACAAATCTTGCAGAATAATTTTCAAAATTATCGTAGAAGGTGCGACAAACCCTAAAGGGTCAAAGGTGCGCGCAATGATGGATAATAACTGTCTTTTCGTTGAAACATTATCTGAAGGGACTGCTCTAACTTGAAATGAATCCATCGTTAAATCCCAAACGAGACCTAGAATTTTTTGAGATGAATCTTCTTGAAATGAGTGTGTAAAGGTAGTAGCCTTTAGGGCATCTGGAAATTGTGCGATGACTTCGGGATGGCTACATGACCATTTTCTGAGCTCAAAACCACCAGCAGACATAAGATCTAAGAGTTCTTGGATTATGGATTTTGCTGAATCGACCGAATCAGCACCAGCTAACAAGTCATCTACATAAAAATGATCTTGAGCTAGCTTAGCTGCTTGTGGAAATCGTCCCTTCTCATCGCTGCATAATTGTTGTATGGTACGGATTGCGAGATACGGCGCACATGCTGTGCCATAAGTGACCGTATTTAATGTATAAATTTTGAGAGGTTCATTTGGAGATTCTCTCCAGAAAATTTGTTGGAATGACTTGTCTTCACTAGCTATCAGAATTTGGCGGTACATTTTTGTAATATCAGCAGAAAATGCCACAGGGAAAGTTCTGAATTTTAACAAGACCGCGAAAATGTCTGTTTGGAGTTTTTTCCCTTTCAATAATACATCATTTAGTGATTTGCCGTTACTCGTTTTAAACGATCCATCAAAGACAACTCGTAATTTCGTTGTTAAACTATTTTCATTTATTATACCGTGATGGGGTAACATATAACTTTGGGAAGCTACATCAGATATGAGAGGAGTCATATGACCAAGACTTTGGTACTCTTCCATGAATTGAATATATGTTTGCCTTAATTGTTCATTTGATTGTAATTTCCTTTCAAGAGAAAAAAAATCTCATTAAAGCTCCTTCTTTACTGTCCCCAAGGTTTGAATCTTCTTTAAAAGGTAACTTTACGATGTATCTACCCTTGGAGTTTCGAGTATGAAATTTGTCAAAAATTGCGTCAGCCAATTCGTCTTCATCATTAGGTTTAACAGGTTTATGGATTGTTTCGCTTTCCCAAAATTCCTTTAGATTATTTTCAATGTTTGTGAGAGTGTGACATACCACAGATGAATTTTGAGTGGCTGGTGTATTTACACTACCAGACAACAAATGTCCTAACTTGGTAGGTAATGCGGAGGGTGTACCTTTAGGTCCCAATATGGGAGAACCAGTGACTAAGAATAAGAAAATGTCCGCACCTAACAGAATATCGATCTCACTTTCCACAAAATATGATGGATCAGCAAGACATAAATTATTTAGATGAGGCCAATCCTGTTTTTTCATATTGAAATTTGGAAGAGATGTTGTGACTTTGTTTACTACTAACGCATTCACTTGAAATGTATCTCCTGAGAAATATGGAGAAAATTCGAAATTGGTAGAATATAAACATGTTTCAGCATAGATTTCATTTATTCCCACCAAACGGTGCGTAGTTGGTTTCATCGACAATTGTAGTCGTTCTGCACAGTATTTTGAAATTAGCGTGTTTTGTGAGCCGTTGTCGATTAATGCCCGGCAAGTTATTGTTTTACCAGTCTGAGACTTAACTTTAATTATTGCTGTTGATAGCAAAACATGATTCTGTTCTTGCGATTTTGTGTAGCTATTTGCTACGGTGCTTACTGACTGAGATTGAGGCACTTGATCATTATTTACATAACTATGCAGTAATGTATGGTGCCTAGCTGCACAATTTTTGCAACTGAATCCTATTCTACAATTATCAATTAAATGATTACTTCTTAAACAATTTGTACACAAATGATTATCATTAACGCACTTCCATCTATCATTTATATTCATCGCATGGAATGTGGGACACTTAAATAACGCGTGATTTTGTTTACATAGCATACAATTATTAAATTTTACTTCACTACTTACATTTTCTCTTTTCACTACAGTATTATGTACATTAGATTTTTTTACTGCGTTATTTACAACTGATTTCGCTTGAACCTTTTTGAATTCCGGTTTAGAAAATTTATTTTCTTGTAGACTTCTAGCCTCTTTCTCAATAAATGATTTAAACGTATCGAGAGACGGACAGCTCTCATTATCCAAAGCCAATTCCCATCGTTGTATCACCGCATCATCGATTTTGGACGTAAGGAAATTTATTATGATTAAATCCGTAAGAGAGTTAGTTTCCAACCCCAATGTTTTCAGATTCCTCACGGCTTCGTTACAAATGTCAATGACCTCTAAGAGTAACTTTGAATTATTTGCTTTCGTTATCTTCATTCTAAAGATTTTATTTATTTGGCTTATTGCCAGCTGTCGTTTGTTCTCATACCTCTGACATAAAATCTCCCAGCAATGCGTAAGGTTTTCTGGCGTAATTGCGAAACCTCGAATTAATTTTGCTGCATCACCGCGGATACACGACTGAAGATATGTCAGCTTTTCAACATCATTTAAAGATTTGTTATCAAGAATAGATGATTTAAATATTTCTTTAAACGATAACCACATTTCACTATTTCCGAAAAAATGTGGAACTTCTAATTTGGGCAACTTCACTGCCAATGAAGATTCTTTTCCTGATGAATTCTCGCTTTTGGTTATTTCAATCGGAATTTTATTTTCGAGGTCAATGACCCATTTTAATAGTAAATCTTTACTTTTGATATAACTATCAAAATAATCAGCGCTTTCATCTTGGGATAATTCTGTAAAATTCTCTACCAATTCCTTTTCAAACTTTTCTACTTTGCCTTTTAAAATTCCTATTGCGCGATAATTACTTTCATCAGCCTTTTCTACATTTTTCTCAAATGCACTTATTTCCTTTAATAATAATTCGAATTTGAAAGAACTCTTAGCTTGCTTAGGAGGCATTATTACTCTTAATATTTGAGAAACTTCAAACTGACTAAATATAGAATAATATATCTTAATGGAAATGTAATAATAATACCATGAATAATGAACTGAGTTATTTTCATACACTTAATAAATGTCATTCATATCCTTCGATAGTCACTCAGGCTGGGACGGACCAGAAATATGTATGGAATGAATTTAGAATTGGATTCATAATATGTAGAATATCTAGTATAATATCGAA
The DNA here is from genome assembly GCA_038373885.1 of Cheiracanthium punctorium. Lineage (NCBI taxonomy): Eukaryota > Metazoa > Arthropoda > Arachnida > Araneae > Cheiracanthiidae > Cheiracanthium > Cheiracanthium punctorium. The sequence goes on from JAWZYV010015701.1 coordinate 14,400, forward strand.
TATAAGTAGGATATCGTGCATAATTATAGAATATGATTATCTTCATGATTTAGCTTCGATCTTTGTGAATATAGAATAAGGTAATTGCTTACCTTTCCTTGATTCTGGAGACTTCTGAAATCCAACAGGATGAATAAGTGAGACACTGAGTTAAAGTTGCATGAAATACGCATATGGATAAGTGAATATTGAATTTAATTCTAACATATTAGGAACAGACTATTACTGCCAGTGAGTTGACATCTTTGTTACAATGTAGCATCTGAATGTCGCCTCAAAAGGCTAGAATTAGAACTTAAAAATGAATCAAAACTACAACAAACGTGAAGCGAAACTAAAAATATGAACCAGAAGTAACCCATCAGGGCCTCCCATCCCTCGTTAGTGGGTCAAGTTCTTAAGATTAGATCAAGGGTCTGAATGGTGCTCCCATCTGTTGGATCACTTTCGGATTTCATTTCTGTTGTATCTGACAACCAATTTCCGGAGATATTGCAAATTTTTTTTTGTGTGAACTTTTTGCCTTTCAATTATTTCGCTCGCGAGAGTAAAAAATAAATAAAAAATAAACAAATATTATTTACAATTAAAATAATGTTTCTAAAGTTTTTTGTACTGAGAATATCAGGGGTAAAAATTGGAATATTTAGACAGTGGTCCAAATTACTCGTGACTCTATAACTTCCCTTGTCCGAGTACTTGATTTGGAAAAAAAAATGCAAAACGAGTGCTTACGATTTTGCAAAAAATTCTAATTTTGAAATTGTTATTGAGTATTTGAAGGTTGTCTAAGACAGGTGAAATGTAGCTAGGAGTGAGAGGCTGTTTTCTGCTCTTCTGCCCAGACAGCACAGCAAACTTGCAGCAAGCTTGAATTATCAAGTCAATAAGCTTGAATTAAGCTTGAAAATTCCAAGCGTGTAAGCTTGAATCAAGTGTTCTAGTTTACACTTGCCCAGCTTGCATTAAGCTTGACATTTCAAGCTTAATTTCAAGCTTAAAAAATTTTCCAAAAAAAAAATAAAAATGTCGAAACACGCCCGCTGGCTAACGCGCCCCACATAATTTATTTTTTCGCGCATTTTCCCCCTCTACGCTGAAATTTCAATTTAATTTGTTTCCATCGAGTGTTCGTCGCTGGAATAGAACCCGGACCCTTCGACTTCGCAGTCGAGCACGCTATCCATTCCGCCACCGGAGCCTTGTGCAGCTGTGACTAAAGTTTGAAGTGACTTACCACGCTGTTTTCTCGCCAGATTGATAAGTGGGCGATGTGTTATTTGTTTCTTTTATTTTTCCATGGGATGCATCAAAATTAAAAGAATGCATCAAAATAAATTAAATTAAAATCAAAATTAAAATAAAAAAACACGTTTTAAAACTTTCAGTACCGCAACACTCATGAAGCAATACTGCTGGCCAAAATCGAGACAAACGACTGATTTTGAAATCAATTTCGTAGTATAATTGTATTTTATTTTGAAGAATTTCCATATTTGGAAATATAGAATGGGTTTACTTAACACAAATTTTGTGTTAAGTAATCTGAAATCAAAGAAACAGATAGTTAAACGTTACTTCGAAATGCTATATCACAGTTGCTAACATGTATGGAATACAAACACTTTAGTCATTTTTGTAAATATTTCTTAAAATAACCAATAATTGAAAAATTTGCTATTTTTTAACGCTAAAAATTCTCTTTACAAATGTGGTTATTTTCCTACATATTGGTATGCTATATTGATATAGAGCATTTCGAAGAATTAAAAATAAGTTTAAATTAATTTATACAAATGTAAATTTGAATTATTTTCATTGTTCATACTTTATAATTAAAAAATTTATTTAACTTCTGAATTTTTTTTTAATCCTTTGTAATTTTATTTTAAAATTACAAAAGTGTAAGATGTAAGATTTTTGGGCCCTAAAATCTGTAGGCCCTGGGCAGTTGCCCCGTTTGCCCTGCCGGTAATATGGCACTGGTAATATAAAATAAAACACATCTTTTACGAACTTTCAGCAAATTTGAGGACGCTAGACAATTAATGTCCATTCTCTTTCACAGATGGCGCCATCAACGCTCCTTTAAAAAGGAAAAATCACGCGAGTATCAATTTTCAAGCTTAAATCAAGCTGTATTTAAGTTTGACAATTCAACTTGACTCCTGCAAGCTTGCTGCCAGCTTAGAATGAGTTGAACTGTCAAGCTTGCATTAATGCGCCAAATTCAAAGAAATGTCAAACTTGATTTAAGCTTATGTGCTGTCTGGGTGACTGCAAGCATGAATGTTACTCAGCTACGGTCGAAATGAAGAATGGTTTCAGGATTGAAATTTCATTTGTTTGAATTTCATGTAAAAACGCAATTACTTTTTTGCCTACCCAATATTATAACTGTATTTGTTATTTCACTTTCTTCATTTAATATTATCATTTGCAGTGTGCAATATTTTTAATCAACTTTTGCGATATTTTAATTTATCGTTTGATGAAAATTTAGACAAAAGAATGTGATTTTGAATGTTTGTCAAATGTTTGATAAAGTATGGGGAATTCCAAAGACTCGATGTTTCAGATATTAAAAAGTTCAAATTCATGCCTGGAATGTTAAGGATGTTAATGTTTTAAAAATAGGACATTATATTGAAGAAATACATCTTAGTAATGGAAATTACATTCTATCGCGGAACTCCAATAATTTTCTTTAACTCTTGTTGTAAAAATGCGATTGTGTACAAATTACATCAGCAAATGGAACATATATTGGTATAATAGGAGTGTGAGTCATAACTTTCTTTGATAAATCCTACTAATTTTAGATAGTATGTCTCTTTGTACCCCAACTTCCCCTGTACATCTATTAGAAGTCCAAGATCCTCCAGCTAAATTAAAATGAATTTTATTAGAGTTGTGATCACTCTAACGATCAGAAAACCAGGGATCCGTAACTTAACGTAACAAAATTGTAACGTTATTCGGCCTTGTAACAAAATAATTCGTTATACAATTACAATTGTTTTTATATGTACAAATAACTGCTTGATTTTCGTTATGTATTAGTTACGTTACATTTTGTATTTTATTATCGTACCGTAACAAATCTACAGAACGCAAATGAATACGTTATTGCAATAACGTTATTCAGAATAACGTTATTCAATGGTATACTTATTATAACATTATTCCATTTTGTGTTATACTCAGAAACTGAACAAAAAGTAACAGAATGCATTCGGTTACTCATGCTAACGCTTAGTTTATAACGTTAAACTCACCTAACTATTTAATAACGATACAGTATCAATTAGTTATAGAATATAGCATTTCGCTGAATAACGTTTTAAATACGGTATGAGACCATAACGTTAAAGGAACAGAACGATATTTTCATACCGTTATAGCTACATAACTATATGCAATAATATTGGAACATTTCGTTACAAATTATAACATATTGGTGTCAATATATTTAAATACGGTATAAGATCTAACGGTTCAAATAACTTAAAGATTTCTGATCCGAATCAACGGCTTTTCGGACTGAGAGGAGGGTGTAAGATAAGTGTTGCGTGAGAGCCACCCTTACTTATGTTTTGTATGTAGCACACACACGGACATAGGGGCTGTCCAGGAGCAAGGGCTTCGGAAGCATAGGCCAAGGGGATCATTTGCCCCCCCCCTAGATTATTATATGCCGTTTTTTCTGTTTTTTAGTTTTTTTCCAATACGATAACCATATGTTGAAACAATCTTTGTCCTCCCCCCACCCCTGCATCGGAAAATTTTGTGCCGACGCCCATGTCCAGGAGTCGCTAGTCAGACAGTATGATAGGGGTATATTGAATAATATAAGGGTATATAAAGGGGTACATACAAAGCCATTGCTAAGGCTTTATTTAAGGAGGGGAGATAAACTGCCAAGTCAAATATCGGTTTTTACCAACTTATTAATTTTTTTATCAACTATATTACCAACTTTTAATTTTGCCAACTGGGTTTGTGTAATTTTGTCAAGCGTATCAGAAATGAATTATGGTTTTCGTTATTTTATTTATTTATTTTTTTTACCAAGTTTGCCAATTAGGAGTCTAATTTTGCCAAGTTTAACAGAATTTTGCGAGTATTAGAGGGCAGACTCCCCCTACCCCACCTCCCCCTTTAGCAAGGGCCCTGTGTACATGATCTTGAAGAAAAACCTTTTTTTCTAATAGTGGGTGCATGAGCTAAATTACTTGAACTTCTAAAGCCGAGATTCCAAAAGGAGTCAATTAAGTTTTCAATGGGTCTATATTATTCCAGGGACGTATTGGGGATCGAAAATAACTTTTCGCACTTTTAACAGATTTCTTCTTCTATTTCTGCTTACTTTTTAAATAAAAAATTTAAACATCTCAGGGGCACAGTCAGCTGGGACATGCCACCTTTTTACGATTGTAAAAACTGTTTTGGATGAAGTGGAAAGTCTCAGCGTTTTGGCTTATCCCGCAGTTGTCAGTCTGACTCTGGAGTTTTGGATATTGAAGGGAAATCGTTTTTTATTATCTGGGTTATTTAATCGTCTAAGCCGAGATTTCAGAGGGTGTCAATGAAAGTTTTAAATGGGCAGAGGTTTCAGGGACGTTTTGAAGGGTGAAGATTATTTTTTTGTGTTTTAACTGTTTCTTGTTTTCTTTTTCTTTTTTAAATGAAAAAATAAATTTGTTGGTCTATTAATAAAATGAAATTAAGGAAGTCGAAATTAGAGGCGTAGCAATGGATATATATCCCCCTCGACGCCGAAATTTTTAGATCAGATATCATGAGCTTTTAGATTTTTATGTCTTGCAGAAATTACATTTATTTATTCCCGACACTAATGCATATTTTTACCACGAATAAATTACCCTCTACATTTCTGGTCAAGGTAGTGAAAAGGTTGGGAATCTGAAGAGAATTTCGACAACATTAATACATTTTAAGAGACATACTGGTTTACGTGTTTAATACCAAAAGTGATATCGTTCTTTTATAATTGCCGACATGAGCCGATCATTCTCGTTACAATTTTTTTCGGAAGGGGGGGGGGATTGGTAATATGAAGTGCTCCAAAATGATACAGCTTGTTCATTAGAAATTTGAGTGTCTCACGTTTGAGTACCTCATGCGTGCTTAATCATGTGTTCTATGATTCACGTTAACCACAACAGGGCAATAATTTGCTAGTAACAGTTCTGGATCCGCGAGTAAAGCTTCAATGAACAAAAGTGAGAAAATTGAGAGTCAAAATAATTTTATTTATGCTCAGTCAGTACATATAAGTATTACACGACGCTATTTTCCATTTAAATGTTAACAGTAATGTGTAAGGTATGTATGACAGACATTCACTGTTTAGTACAAGGACTAGGTTCTTCATGATTCGAATCCTCACACTCACTCGTTGTTAGAACTACAGTACTATTAAAATCAAGCATGTTTTTCAGCGTCGACATAATTTGTCTTTGTCTACATGCCTTAGATTAGATGTCACGGCGAGGCACTTTTCAGATGTGATTGCCAGATAAAGCGAAGGGGAAGGGGAGAAAAAATGTTGAAAGTCGCACAAGGTTTGCAATTTTTGATAATTGATCGCCAAGTTTGGTGTCAAAAATACGTCTTCAAAACCAAACCAAGCTCTGTGATATCTTCCAAATTTGGCTAGGAACTGGCAAACGCGACAGATTATTACAAAGGAAAAGTATAGTTAGAATATGCCTGTCGAAAATTGTAAAACAGTTTTAGAAGGCGATTTTAATATAGATCTCAATGATCCGAAGATGTGTTTTATGGAACAGGAAGACAAATATGGTACACTCATAGATTACGATACACTTTCCAAATGGTATTTATAAAGGTGAAGTATAGTTAGAATATGCCTGAGAAAGATTCTTAAACAGTTTTGGTAGGCAATTTTAATATAGATTTCAATTTTGAAGAAGGGTTTGTGAGCAAGAAAGACAAACACGGCACACTCATGAATTATGATGCACATTCCAAACAGTATTTAAAATGCTGAAGTATAGTTGGAATATGCTTGTAAAACAGTATGTATTGTAAAACAGTTTTAGTAGGTGATTTAATGATAGATTTAGAATCCAAAGATGTGTTTTATGGAGCAAGGAAAAAAAATACAGCACAATGAATAATGATACACTTTTCAACTTAATGAAATAAGGAAGAAAACTAGGGAAGAAGCATGGACTATGATATGCTTTTAATACATAGCACTCAAGTGCGTATTTAAAATCTGTGTTTTAGATTTTAAATACGCACTGTGTTCTTAAGTGTTTCAGATTTTAACTTTAAAAAAAATAATACAGCCAACTAGGAAAAGTTCAAGCTTGTAATAGTCCTGTATTTACTTTGAACAAATAACTACATCTTACATTTTAGCAGTTTGTTGCTACGGCCCGGCAAGTAAGGCTAAATAGTAATTAAAAGGAACATTCAGATAAAAAATACGATTTTCGCCAGTTCTACAGGAACATTTTGACTGACAGTGACTTGATTTTGATTCACGGGGATTATGTAACTCACACGACATCACAAAAATTTGTCAACCCAGATGTCTTCTGACTTAAAACTCGGGGCGCAAAAAAGGAAAGTTGTTAAGAGCTGTAAAAAAGAATTCGTTTACATTATGGTCTACGGATAGAAATTCTTGAAAGTGCGCTATTGCATCGGCAGAAAACCGTCCGAAACTGTAGACCGTTAGATCGACAGCCGCGCAGTATGTCCGAACGCGGTACCTTCACACTTTGGCTATCGACCATACTCATTGTCTTAAAACTAGTGTCTAAACGGCGCAGTCGATTGAGCTCAAATTGAGCTTGTATGTTATAGGTCACGGTCGCATGACCTGCGTAGATTTTGGTGTGTGTAGTGCTAATAATTTGTTCACAGGATTGCAAAAGTAATTCTTATGCATTTCGGCCTACGAATGCAAGTCAATTAAAACGTACTAGTCAGGGACGTAGCCAGGGGGGGGGGATATCGTGATATATCCCCCCCCCCGAAATTTTTGGATTAGTGATGAAATTCCGTCTATTTAAACACATATAAGTTCATATCCCCCCCCCCGAAAAATTTTCCTGGCTACGCGCCTGGTACTAGTGTTTAAATGGTACATTCGAATAAGTTTAAAAAGGGTATGTATATTATAGATCGCCGTCACACAACCTGTATATCCGCCACTGGGTGTAATAAGCATCTTTATAACATAGTGAACTTTCTTGTATTACTTCAGTTTTAAAGTATTTCAAAGACTGAGATAACCATTCCCCTCTTCTTTGAAATGCAAGAAATTCCCTTAAAAGTGCTCCTATGAGAACCCATGAATGACGACACGATCCATAGATTGAATACTATTTATTTATACGAAAGTTAATGCGAGTCATGGAACTGACTTCACGCTAGATATACACTTACAGAATTTAGAGTTATTTTTAGGTTAAAAATGCAAAATAAAATACCAGGGACCAAATAGCTGCCTGGTTTGTCGTTGCATTAGTGAGGTTCTTCGTATATGTATTATATTTCTAAAGATAGGTTCATATTTTTTAATTCTGACAAAAAAGATTGTACGGAAATCTATTTGGGCGGTCTATAAAAAGTACTTTTCGTTTGCACATCACACCGTTGTAAAATCACAAAATAAAAATATCATTATGTTCAAAATAATTATACAAAATAAACGTCTCCTTTTAAAATAAAAAATACGGTGAAGGGGATGGCATACCGCCTCAAATACAGTACTTCTATTCTGATTGAAAAGCAATTCGTATTGTAAATTTATGGACGAGAAATTTTCGTGAGAAATATCGTGTGAGACAATTCTCTGTCTCGTCTAGCGTCTCGCCTTGCTAAATATTTCCTTTCTCGTCTCGCGTCTTGCCTCGAAAAATTTTCTCTGTTTCGTCTCGCGTTCTAGTCTCGCATGCTAAACAGGAACGCGACACGATGCGATATATCTCGTGTCCATCCCTAGTTGCAACTCTGCCGGATTAAAAGTGGCTAGAATCACAGAGAAAAATGGATAGAAATGGCTAAAAATTATTTCGAGCTGAGAGAAAAATAAATTACTAATAAACTAATTGCAATAACAAAACAAAATTTTGATTTTGCCTCGTTTTGAACGTGTCCTTAAAGGAATAAATTGTAACATCAAGTCAAGGTGCCCTATTGTGTTCTCGACATTCAGACAGTCGTCTACGAAGTTTTGTTTCGCTGTCGCAGAATGTCTACGCTTTTAAAAAGACGTAGACCATCGTTTATACCATCATGTTTGCGCATGCGCATTATAAAATAAATTTAAATAACATTTAATGATGCAAATGGAGAACTACAGACACGGACAAGCGGAATGGACCTATGACTAACGACGTTTAAAATGGCTAGAAATGGCAGAAATAGCTTCAAACAGGAAGAATACGGCTTAATTCCTTAAGTTCTGATATTCTGATTGTCTGAGGTGGGTGATTGGATGGGATATTTCGGTGAAAGGTCTCGACATACAAAGTCAAATGTAAGTCATGTAATCGAAGAACCTTTCTGCGCTGTTATCTTTTGTCGCAAACATAGCCAGAAGTTTTTCTGGAGAAGTTGTGAAAGGCAGCGGTGCACCCTGGCACCGAATTGTAAAAAAATTTTGAGGGAGCTCGAATGATTCGTTGGGACGTGGGGGGGGGGCGGCGTTAAAAAATACTAACCAATAGTTTAATAGTTTCCATAGAATCAGGATTTTTGTAATTACGTTCCAAAATGTGCATTTTTCATTATAATCATTATATTAAAAAATTATTTTTACATTTCAGAAAATCTGCATAATTGTTTCAAGTATCCTATCTTAATTTCAAATTAAATAAGTTTAAATGGAGCGCATAAAAATGTATATAATTTAATAGACATGAAAGAAATCATGTGTTTTTCGCATTTTTTTAAATTACGTTGATTATCAACTCGGGGGATCTAGTCCGAGGGGAGTGCTCTCCGTGGGTGTTTTTCTAAGGGGTCCTAAACTGTATTTACTCGAAGTTTCGGAGAAAATCGGGGAATCTCCGGAAGGCTAGGTAGGCGGATGCGACCTGAATTTAAACCAGGCACCTTCCGTTTACTAGTTGAGAGCACTATGTGCTCGGCCACTGGTGGGGCACATCAAGTTTTTTAACTTAATTTTAAAAAAAGGAAGAGGTTCTATGTTAAACGCGTATGATTTTTTAAAATAACTTTCACTTTCTTTGGTATAGTTTTGGATCAATATATTTATAAAAAAGTGTCAATTATCTTTTATTTCGCATTAGAAAATTTCACGATTGCAAAACTATAAAGTAACGAATCCGAGTATCCGGAAATAATCTTCAAGATGTTTCTTTATCCACTCATCTTGCTTAGCCCTAAAAACTAATAAAATTTTCTAACGGTCCCGCCACATTTCTGTCAATTCAACTCTGTTTAGACAGAAAGATTCGAAAATCGAGATTCAAAATAAACTCTAAATTTGCGCTTTCAGCTTAGATTTATCAAAAATTTATAATGGTTAATTTTTTTAAGTTTAAAAAGAGTCTTTTTTATACAAGCCCAGTAGTTGGAAAACTTTTTACTATGGATAATAATACTTTCATCACGAAAAAGAGTTCGCTTAAATATTACGAATGATTTATCGAAGAATTGGTTATTACAAGTGTTTCAGGCTGAAAAAGGGAGAAAACGTGAGGAAAATGCAACCCCTACGCATTTTTAGTTGCTTTTTCCACCGATGTATCTAATCAGGGATTTATAAATACAGGGTGTGTCACAATTCTGTCCCGGGTTTGGAAGGCTTATAAAAAATAATATATTGCCGATACGGCAACAAAGTTATCTTTACTGAAGAAAGGAACACTACAAGTTTTGTTTCACAAATCACGAGCTTCCTGTATCTCTAAATATATACATATAGAGTGTGTCACAATCCCCCCCCCCCCGGGTTTGGAAGGCTTATAAAATATATTACCAATACAGCATCAAAGTGGACTTTACGGGGAAAAGAAACATTACAAGTTTTGTTTTTCACAAATAACCAGCTTCCTCGTCGTTGAATTGGTCGAGGCTCTATCGACGACAATCGCCTTCATCCGTGGCCACCACGCTCTCCAAACCATAAGTATGCGATTTTTTTAAGGAGTTATATAATAAATCATGTGTTTGTGCCCCCTGTGCCTCATTTACGCCAAAGGATCACAACCGTATTCGCTACCATTGATCGCCACAAGTTAAAGCGAGTATGGGAGGGAAGAATTTGACTTTAGACTTGATAGCTGCCACATCACGAAAGGTTCACATATTGAACATTTATGAAAAAAAAGCTTGTAACATTCTTTATTCAATAAAGTGAACTTTGTTGCTGTATTGGTAATATATTTTTTAATAAGCTTTCCAAACTCGGGAGGGAATTGTGACACACTCTGAATATATGTCTGTTCTTCTGTCTATCCTCTGTAAAGTATTAAGATAAATTCTAATATTCTGCGGTTTCTTTAAAAAAACGAAAGGAAAATTAAAATTACAAAATATTTAATTTCATTTAAAAAATAATTCCTTGTGTGGAGGTCTCTTCACCCTCCTGCCCCCGCACTACGGGGTAACTTTCAACTGTGTGTTCGGGGGTTTCGGAGGCTTACTGTATAACACTGCTAGGGGCGTAACCCTTGTGAGGAGCACTTTCCAAACATTGTGTTGAGGGGGCGCAAAATTCAAACCCTGCTAGAAGCAATCATGACACCTCAGCTACAATGCTGTTGCTCTTTCTTCTCAACCGAAAGCTGTTGACCACCTCAAGTTTGCGGTTTTCTTGACCCCTCCAGGAACAGAACAACCCTCTGCAAGAAAGTCGCCCCCTGTCTCAAGGTCATCCTTTTATGGCTATTTTATCTGCTAATCATCTGCAAAGTCAAGAAATATTTCTTGCTACTTCTAATTCATTTGAGACGATTACTTCTCACAAAAGCCTTTAAGTACTTTGTGAAAAAGCTCCGTATCCACAGTCTTTTGTCTTATCGAAAAATAGTAGCACCACACTCTTTGAGTTTCAACCAATATAGAAAAAAAAATATTTGACAGTAGAAAGATTGGAACGAAATTTTTGAGGGGGCTGAAGCCCCCGCAAGCCTCATGGAGTCGACGACTGTGGCCGTACATATATAAACTTAAATTCGGCTTGATGGAAAAATATTAAAACTCATGCTAAAATTACCCGGGGAATGATATATCCCGATATCCTCAACCCCGGCTTCATGTGTTCTTACATCGTCGGTCTTCTGTCAAATGAATTTATATATTTAAAAGGGGACAATGTGATCATGCTTTCCTCATGCTCATGACTAAAAACTCATCGTGGTCAGGATGCACGAACTGCTTGTTGTACAAAATTTCTTCGGAAGACAATAAATCAAATAGTACAAATTGACATAGTTTCTATAAAACTAGGCGCAGAATTTGAATACGGCAGCTTTACGATTTCACATTAGTTCTGTCTCGGTATGTTGGAACATTCAATAATTAAGAATACAGTGTTCAAACGCTAGTGCACTTCAAAGATTAATGTACAGACCGCAATGTATAAGAATACTTTTTTGTGACATGAAAAAACTGTGAATCCTACACTTACGAGAATCTAAACAGGTTGTAAAACGAAGACCTACAATATACATACTGAATTTGAACTTATACGAATGCACCATTTAGACACTAGTACACCTTAAATTATTTGTGTCTTAAATTATACTTATTTTCAGCTCAATCAAATGCACTGTTTAGGAGCTATCGTGTTTGCTTACGTACACAAATCCATCACCGCAAAAACAACATAAATGAATTAATGCCCGAAAGACACAAATAATTTAAGGTGTACTAGTGTATTACCCAAATGTATTATTGTAAGTATGGTAGACAGCCAAAGTGTACTGGTCCCGCGTTGGGGCATACTGCGTGGCAGTCGATCAAAGGATCTAGAGATTCAGGCGGTTTTATGTGCATGCAGATACAAAGTAAATACGCGTTAGAACCCCTTAAAATGGTCCTCCGCCCAAGTCCCCCTCTCCCGTGGGTAGATGCCCTTCGTGTAGACTTGCCATAACACAAAATACTGAAATACTCAATAGACGCTAGCGCACTTTCAGGAACTCCCGCCCAATGTATTAAATTCTTTTTGCAGCCTTGTAAAAAACTACACATCCTGTACACGCGAAAATCAATATGGGTGGTCTATAATATATATACAAAATTTCAGCTCAATCAAATGCACTGTTTAGGAGCTATCGTGTTTGCTTACGTACACAAATCCATCACCGCAAAAACAACATAAATGAATTAATGCCCGAAAACGTGTAAATACATGAAAATCTTAAAAGTCGAATATTTTCATGATTACAATACTTTCCATATATGTTCGGAAAGTAAAAATGCGATAGATTTAAAGATGAGGATCATTGACACATGAGAGAAATGACAAAATAGTATTCCGACAATCAGTCATCACATTTGCGTAATAGCAATATATATTTTTTTTATCGTAGCAGTTTCATAGTTTTGCACCATTTTATTCTTTATTGGACCTTTAATTATAACCCTTTTGAGCAGTATGGCTAACGGAATGTATGGGTACATCCACGCGCTACTGTAGCGTACGCAGACTTCCTTCAAGGGGAGGGGGAGGGAAGACATAATTTGCATGCACATTAAGAAAGTACTATCTCCGCACTCAACATCATTTCCCCCCTTTCTTCAAAAAAGAAATGGTATGCAAAAAACAAGAAAAAACATAAAAGTAATGGATGATTGGTACATAATTGGAGTTCATGAGATCAATGATGTTACATATGATGTTACATAACACGTAAAACAGTATGTCTTTTCAAATTTATTAACATACCTGATAGCACTAGATCAGTGATTCCGGATTTCTTTCCATTATCTTGCGACAGTGCAGAGAGTAGTTTCTTTGGAAGGAGCTATGCATTAGAGTTGTGTATAAATAAACGTAATTTTCGCAAGGCATAAAAATCTAAATGCTTATGAGGTCGCATCGTGGCCAAGTGAATAAAACATTGAGTATGGTGGATTGCTAAACTATTAAAGTCCAGGCTTCCAGCCAACTGCGTCTATCTAACGGTCTGAAGTTTTGGGCGATTTTTGCCAGATGTTACGCGAATATGCTTTGAATTTCTGAAAAAGACCTCGGCCAAGGCAACGCCCCCCCCCCCGCTAAGCAGATACCCGTCTGTTAGATTTGCCTCAGCAAAATACTCACATACTCATTAATGCTAACACTGACTGATCTAAAAATTTCGGTGTTAGGAGGATACGTACCCCTAGCTAAGCCCTTAACTCACACTTCCTTTAAAAAAAAAAAATTAAATAGACCTACAATTTAACCTTTCCAGGGGCGGTGTCAACATCGGTATGTCACTTTTTTACATTTCTTTAAAGTAAAGAAAGAACAACTACTAATTATTTTAACTTTTAAAATTATTAGGTCGGTGCATAATTATCAGGCGTTTTTCCCTTTCCCCATCGGCCGGAACAGTCCCAGCTTTCGCTCCCTTCCAGTCTGCCAAAAGTGCCTGGTCGTCAAAATCCGATGGTCGACCTCGTCCTGGCTTATCTTCCAAGCTAATGTCACCAGACTTGAAACGGGCAAACCACCCTGAATCGAAAGCTGGGATTGTTTTGCCAAATGGAGAAAGAGGGAAACGCTTGATAATTATATATATGCACCAATCTAATATTAATTAAAAGTTCTACTGTTTAACACACCTCCTATTGCTAACAGTTGACAGGACTGAGTTTAAAAGCGTTTTGTGTTTAAAAAAAAGATTTTTTTTCTGTTGTATTGTATTGTGGCGAAATTACGCAAGGGCTATCTGCCAAAGAGAGGGGGTGCCTTGGTCGAAGGACATTTTAAAGGGTTCTAACGCGTATTCACGCTGTAACTGGAGAAAAGCGACCAAAACTCAACACTGTTAGATTGACAGCCGCAGAATAGGACAAAACGCTGGACATTCACACTTTAAACAATTTTTTTTTAATATTGTAAAAAAGTGACATGCTGAAACTGACTGTGTCCACAAAAGGTTATCTTTTTATTAAAAAATAAAAGGAAATACAATCAAAGTACGAAAAATTATCTTTGACTCCCAATACTTCAATAAAATAATCTAGCTGAAGTAGCAGCTTTAAAAAAAAATGAAAAAAAAATCCTCTTCAATATACATTGTCAGCGATCCAGAGTGGGGGGAGGGACACAGGAACACGTACCACCTGAAAATTACAGTGTAGAATATTGACTTCGTTTTTAAATTCAAGTGAATTTATTTACCAGAAATATGAGCCAAATGTTTTGTGCCACCTCCAGAATTTTTTCTGGATCCGCCACTGTCAGTATCTACCCTGTTCATTTTAAATTAAATTCAAAATGTGCAAGTTAAAGGGTTATTTGGGAGCGCCCCTTATTGTTGGGGGCCCAGGCAATTGTCCCGAATGCCATGCTGGAAATCAGTCCTTGCATGTATCCTGTGTTTTATGTACGGAACACGAGTCTAGGTGGTGAACCCACTCAATACTTTTACCTTTCATTCACCCTCCTCTCAGTCCGAAAAGCCGATGATTCGGATCAAAATTTTTAGGTTACTCGAACGGTTAGATGTTATACCGTATTTAAATATATTGGAACAATTTGTTATATTTTGTAACGGATCGTGTCAATATGAATGGCATTTCGTTATTGCGTTATAACGGTATGAAGATGTCGTTCTGTTCCTTTAACGTTATGGTCTCATACCGTATTTAAATTGTTATTGAACGAAAGGTTATATTCTAACTAATTGATACTGTATCGTTATCAAATAGTTATGTAAGTTTAACGTTATAAACTAAACGGTTAACATGATTAACCCAATGCATTCTGTTACTGTTCTTAGAGTTATTATGTATAGCACAGAAAAGAATAACGTTATAATAAGTGTACGTTGAATATCGTTATTAAATATAACGTTATTCCCCGAGCAGTTTTGGGTCAAGTAACCGAATACTGATTTCTCAAATCATTAACGTTATTGATTAAAACGTTATTTCGTGAAGAACGATTTGAAAGTTACGGTATGAATAACGTTATTCGGCTTGTGAATAACGTTATGATTTGTAACGAATAACGAATTGGTTATAACGCGCATTACGTTAAGTTACGGATCCCTGCAGAAAACGTCTATAATATCCAGAAGGTCCATGAAAATTTTGTATACAAGTATCATAATAGGTCCAGAATATCCAAGAATCCCAGATAGCACAGAGTTGAATATTTGTTTCGCACCCGGAATATCGGCGTGTTCTGAAAAAGCCCAAAAATAGATATCTCTTTCGTATATTGAGCATCTGAATGATCAGACATTGACCAGATGTTATAGATGTTTTTTGGTCGTTAGAGAGATCACAACTCGATTCTCTTATACAGGTCCATTTTAAGTTATCGGGAAAAATTTTGGACGGCAATAGACATACACATACCTTGTAATGTCTGGGAAAAGGTGTTTAAATTATTAGAATTTTTCAAACCTGAGATTCGCCGGGTTTAGATGGATGATATAGCGTTCTTGTTTCCAAGTGCTCTGGCACTAAAGTATACTTAGCAGGACTGATATCTCTCCATCGATGCAACAGATACAGAGCCATGTTCTCCTCGCTTGCTTTGTCATCTGGAACACAGAGTTAAAGGGGGAGAAAAAAAAAGTGCTGTTAAAATTATCATTGAAGTGGATCTTACTGACCACGAAGCTGTGTCCCCCCCCCCACCTCCCGATAATTTCAATTTTTTGTATAACTGTACTAGGGACTTTTTTTCATGTCCACCTGAATGTAGACAGTCAAGCGTATCACCATAATTATTTCCTCTGAATAATTAGTGAAAGCAGCGACTCTCTCTAAATTAGTCTCTCACACTGCTGGGGATTAAACAGCAAAAGTTGAGTTAGAAATATTTGGAGCAGCGTTTACATTTCTCGTTTATCAAAGGGAGATGCGCCCTGTCCATTTTTTATTAGTGCTTTGACAGTTTTACTTTAGTACCGCTGAGACCTGTCTTCTGTAAAGAGATAAAATAAGTCTAGAGAGAATTTTTTTTCCAGTGGGATGTCGGTAAGAACTGTACTTCTCTCAAACTGTACCACGGCTGTACTCCTCTCAACATAAAGTCTTCTTTTTCTCAATAGAAATCCCCTTTTTTAATAAATCCACCCATCCCCTTTCAAAAAGAAATAATAAACACTGATTTGAAGCTTCAAAAAGAGTTTGTGAAATTTATTCGAGGATTATTTTAAAATTTTTCAAAAGAACAGAAAACTAGTTAAGTAAGGGGGGGGGGTGGAAAAAATAAGGACAAAGGGTAAAATAATATCTCAGTTTAAAGTGTTACAAATGTCTTGTCAGTTGAATTTTACCGATGTCTAATTTATAGATCTACCTCGAAAAAGACTGGGTTGCTTTTAGAATAGTCTAGAAATATTATGCTCTAATCTGTATATACATACTCCCTTCGGTAAGAGGGGAGTTGGAAACGAAATGACTTGTCCCGTTCAAGTTGATATTTCGCCAAAGATACTTATACTTTGTTTGGAGCAGTCATCTGAAAGGGTAAGAAATGAGCTATCAGTTGGCATTAAACTCATACAATTCACATCTACTTATATAATACCCTAATGTATGCGGTGTCAAAATCGGCGATATTTCTATGCTGGGAACGGTAAGAATTAGATGTAAACATTAGCGTAATAACAATAATACAAGCGTAAAAATCCAAATTAACAGTTCAATGACGTTAAGTGTAGCAAGCATATTCGTTACTGGTTACGTATTTCACGCAGTAGCTGCATTACAAAATAACAATGCATACGCGAAAAAGCAAAATCTTTCGTATCTTTTCACAGCGCGTTTATCGCACATTAAAAAATCTCCTTGCAGTGGGCTGAAGCCTATTTTAGCCATTTCCTGTTTCTTTTATATTTTTGTAATCAAGGATACGTATTAAATAATGCAATCGTGCTAGAAAACACCAGGTTTCTCACTGTGGCACATTAACCCTACAGCTGCTGCATTTTTGTAAGAATTCGTACCGCACGTTATTACCCAATACGGTATTTTTAAAATAATTTTATAAATGAAACTGTCACCAATTATGTCTTTTCATACATCTTGCAATGTTAGTACTTGGCTGTTCCCTACACGGCCACCATCAGGTAATCATGGCACCCAAAATTGGTAGCAACCCTAATCTAAATAAATTGAATGACCAATACTGTTTAAACAAAGAAACATGATTTTTGTTGAAATGAATCCGATAATTTGGCCAACGCTGCACTGAGGATATAGAACAGTAAGGTATGGGGAGACGAAGCTGGCCGCCTTGGCGACTAGTTAATAAAATTTTGTATGCGAAGCAAAATGTCAAAATTGTTTCAACTCTCCTCTGTCTCCCTATAATATTTTTCATACATTGAGAAAAAATGCACTTGAGCTGGAACTAGTTGTAAAATTGCGTGCTTTCACGATCTTTTTGAAAACAGTGTTTTATATCTTTACCTGCTAAATTGATTTGTAAAACTCAATTGCAATTTTATGTAGGAACTATTTCATAATAGGAAATATCAAGAAATCCTTAAGATGAATCTTTAAAGTCCCAATTCCTCATTGTTAAAAATTTTAGTTATTTATTTATTTATAAAGGCATCTCCGCTACATTTGTTGTGTGAAAACTGGGGGTAGATGAGAGACGAGACCCTGACATTTTTATCATTACTATATAGGAATGTTTCGAGACAAGACACAGCTTTGAAGCTGCTTTCCGAGACAAGACTGTAGTGTTTTCCGTTCTCGCATACATTCCTAGTAAAAACTGTTATTTCCTGTTAAAATACAGTATTTTATTCCGTCCAAATATTTCCAAATTTAAAATAATGTGATTTTTTTATTTTATCTTATATAAAATATCACTGTCTAAAGATGTGGAATACCAACTAAACACGTATGCCACACACCACGCACGCACACACACACACAAAAAAAGGAATTTGATATTTGTTAGTACATTAACTGTTTGGCTAAAATATATTATTATTTTAAAACTAATAATTTTACTTTTATTAATCACAAAAATATTCAATATTTTTAGTAATGAATAGTATAAACCATATATGGGCAGCCTTTGAAAAGTTGCGGGCCAAACATTAGGATTTTAGCAGTCTCGGGCCAAACTTCAGGATGCCAGCGCATTCACGGGCCGTATAACTGGGATTTATGATGGATTTTGAATGGTTCCTATGGGTTTATTTGATATGTTTCGCTGGCCGGATAAAAGTCGTGGCGGGCTATAGCCGGCCAGTGGGCAGGAGGTTGGTATAAGAGATCGATGTTATAGGAAATCTAAAGAACAGTATCAAAATTTTATACCTAGGACCCCGACTTAGCTCTCTGCGTCTCTGGAATTGAGTTGTCAGTTTTAGTATTGTTAGCCGTGTGCTATTAGTTTCCTCCTTTACTTCATATACTGTGCAACATGTGACGTACGTGGCGCCTATGGCTTTGGCTTTTTACAAGGACAATGACTGAAAGAGAGGGTCACGGGTATGCAGTGTCACATGACTTTATAATTAATATCTTCTGTCCTTGATCGGCACATTCTGTGCACTAATCTCTAGCTATAAAAGCTTGCATTGCTTCCTCTCTAAAAGGTGGGTTTATATAAAAAAAATTAATGATTATATTCACAGGGGGCGACGTTGGCCCACCTACTACGTGCTTCCCATAATGAAGAGATTAACAGCTCTGACCTTAGTAGTGGCCAGTGCCTAGAAAGGTAAAGACCCCCCCCCCCCCTTTGGGAAAAAAATAATAAAAATAACAACCAGATAAATGTTAATAGAATTTCAGCAATTTCAATGGGGAAAACTTACTCAACTCAAGTAGTGAAACCTGCCAAGTTGACCACCTAGTGGTTCCATATTTTTGTGGTCAACTTAGACAAGAGGCCAACTTATCAGGGGTACAGTACCTACTTTTTGATTTTCGAATTTTATCATCTATGTTCTCGTACATTACATAGTACACGTACTATATTACAAAATTGTATAAAACTAGGCGCCTCCGGTGACCAGTTGGTTCGCCATCTTAATGAATCTTGTTCAGAGAGAATCCTGTTCCTCGCCGGCTTCCTTGGCACTGAAATCTCTCAGATTCTGAATGGAATTTAAAATTAAGATGGTTACAAACAGCAGCGGCCCTACGGTAAGTGTCGCCCCCTGCTAATATAAAAAGATGCTCCCTTTTATGCTTATGCTCTACTTAGTTTTTGTGTTCGAAATGACGCCCCTTAAGGAAGCCGGCGCCCCAGATGCGATGCTTACTGTGTCGGGCTGCCCCTGGTTACAAAAATAAGATGGTTTAGTGATAAAAACCTACAAAAAGGAACAAATTATTTTCGTCCTATATAATTCTGAAGAGCTTCTGGATATATTGGCCTTTATCAAAAAACATAAAGGAAAAAGAAAAATAAGAAAATCTGAAACACTTTCAGATTTAAATACGCACAAAAGTGTTATATATTAAAAGCGTATTATAATCCATGGGTCTTCCCTATTATCGCTCCTTATTTCATTAAGTTGGAAATTATATCATTATTCGTGAGTGTGATTAAACAAAATTAAAATTGGTATTTCTAACATCCTTTTTCTGGATGTAATACATTAGAAAAACCTCGGTTGTTCGAGCCTCGTCAGGGGGAGACCCCCCCCCCCTGAAACCCCTAATTTTTTAGTTTCATTATTGCCATATTAAAACGATATTAATTGACTATGTCATTTTATCTGGCATCTTTCGAGTATTTCGCCTGGTAACCCTATGTTGAAATTTTTATGATTGTAACCTATTTATAGAAAAATACTGGTGATGCATATTCTACAGCTTACGAAATATTGTAACAATAGATTAAAGCTGTTGTGAACTAACAGTATTTAAATATATGTAAAAAATGCATGTGAAGCATATTCTACAGCTTACGAAATATTGTAACAATAGATTAAAGCTGTTGTGAACTAATAGTATTTAAGTATATGTAAAATTATGTGGCATTCTTTTATGTCGCATTTTTGGGACACATTTTTCATACAATTTTCAATAAAGGGGGTGAGAGATAAAATGACATAGTCATTAATAGATGGAGAAAAGCTGCACAGAAAAATGCACAATTCCAACTGAATGAAAATTTCAAAAACTTATTCTCAGGTGTATTCAGCAGACGATAAATTACGATAAATTGCGCCAAGCGTTAGAATCATCTCTTCAAAATCGCACATCAGCCGTTTGATTTTTCGCCAACTTAAAAAGTTCGCCAAACAAACAAACTAACTAACTAACAAACGGACAATTCACACATTGCTTTATTTATATAGATATGAAAGCAAATGATAGGAATGATATTGATTATTAGGGTTTAACATTAATTATACATACATATTACTGTATTACGTGTTAAGTATTGGAAATTGTCGTAGTACGTATAGTTACTATGTGCACTACATACAGTGGTAAGATGAACAGAAACAAGTTCGTTATTATTAAACTCAATTTATTACTCTATTAATGCATTTAGCAAAAAGTACGTATGTAGAAAGGGTTTTGTACTTCTGGATACCTACTATACTACTGTACATGCTAATGTAGTTATAAAAAAAATTGTACCTTTACATAAGGAATAAAAATGACACATTAAAATCTAGGCTGAAATAGTCATTTATCTTGCTTTGTCGGCATGTTTTATGGACTTCAGGCAAATAGAAAATTTATGTATAAAAATTATTAGAAGAGAAAAAAAAATTCTGGAAGTGGTCAACTTACAAAGGTTTTGAGCTATGTTTTGGGACAAATTCTACCTAATTACCTGGTCAACATACAACTTGGACAGGTGGTCAACTTATGAAGGGTTCACTCAGTGTTGAAGTAATTAAGCCATTCCGTTCTTGGCGAATTAGGTCAACTCAGTCAATTTTTCTACTGCTATGGGTAAAGAGGATTTTTACCATCTCATTTTTAACATTTTTTTCCCCCTGTGTTAAAAATGCTAATTCAGCAAAGTTTTCTGTTTTACGTGAAATTTGTCATTTTTGTGTCTTTGAAAGCTGTTGTTCTACCTACAATGCCTAGCCCTAAAACCGGCTATTATTTTGGACGAAACATCTAATAAACAATCTAAGTTTGTTACTTAGGCATCAATTAAGATTTGATTTTACACGATAATTCATTTAATACGCCTTGTGAATTATTAATCTGTAATATAATTCACTTAAAAACAGGGTGCGAATTGACGGGGGGGGGGATGCCGGGGATCGTCCCCGGCTGAAGAATGTAATATCCCTGGCTAGAGAAAAAATAATTGATCCCTGCCAGGGATACTATTTATCCCCTGCTGAAGAAATGTTAAACTGGTGAGTGAAGATTTGGGATTGAAGTTAAGAACTCAAAATGAAGGTTGTATGTTATCTTTTTTTACTATACTCTAAGGCGACTGCCTTTAAATTTTCGTCTCTTTTCTAAGCTAAAACCCCTCAAGGGTGGCTTCCAATACAGGTACATTGTATGTAGTTTGCGTATCTGTGATTACATAGAACAAACAATCTATGACTTTAGTTTGAATATAAGTCAGTTCCCACACGTGTCGGCGACTGCATTTGTCAAGTAATATCATGTGAGTAAAGCATTTGCACCTTCTCTCCTTTTCCTTTTCAAGTGTCCCCCCATGGAGAACGTTTTATTTAAAATGTCCCCTCCTGGAGAAAATGTTCAGTTCGCACCCTGCTTAAAAAGTGCAAGTGCCAGTTTGGTTGCTCATCGCTACTAACATAATCAAATAAAGCCTCTGAAGAAAGAAATGTTGTTATGTCAGAGACATGCTATATAGGAACCGTAAATCCGCATTATCTAAACAGAGAAAAAAATTACATTACTTATACGATAATCACAAGGTCACGTCTGATAATACAATGCCCAGTCAAAAATTGACTACGAGAGATGGTATACTGACCTTGGTGATTGTTGTCGAAGCTGTAGACAATGTTTGCGATGCGAACATCCTTTGCGGTTATCTGAGGTGTTCCTAATCCGTTTTCTTGGCACAGATTCGTTAAGATCTCGGTAGGTGTATGAACATCCCTCCATGCGTTCGGACCACTCCTAATTGTAAATGAAAAAAAGAAGAAGAAAAAAAGAAAAAAAAACACGACAATTGATCTCTGTAAGAATCCGTGACATAGTTCAACATTTCCGTTTATTGTAAAAAGATAACAGTTGTATTCGATTGTCTCGCTTTTTCCATTCTCTTTATCGTGCATTTCATGAGAAAAAAGTCTTTTCCAGTGCAGTAAACGTTTATTTAAATTTATGAGCATGTTTTGAAAACAATTTTTTAAAACTTTTATAAAACCTATTTTCTATTCAAAAGTAGGATGGGCGTAGCCAAGGTGGGGGTTAGGGGGGTCATAACCTCCCCCCCCCCCCCCGAGGAATTTTTTGCCATACAAAATGTATATTCTTCACTCCCTTATCACACACGTATTTGCATATATGTGAGTTCCAGTAGTCGTAACCCCCCCCCATGAAAAATTTCTGGCTACGCCACTGAAAAGTAAGTATCACATTTCATAAAAGAATGTCGTCTCTGGTTAATTAAAATAAAAACATATTTGTAAATTCGGATATTCACTTGATTTCCATATTACTCGATTACATATATCTTGGGGTATCCTGAGAGTTTTGAAATGTAAGATATTAAAATATTAATATGTAAAAATCTGAAAAAAAAATGTATAAAGTCATACAAATAAAAATCAACTCTACATACGTTATGCTAAAGATTTATTCGTGCTCAACTTTGAAGCCGAAAAAAAAAAAAAAAAAAACCTTTCCCTATTAAAGCCGAAACTGGCCTAAGCGACTGGTCATTTAAACCAGCCCAAGCTCACTGGAAAAAATATCTCAAACTCATCTTTAAGAACGCTATAACATATAGACTGATCACTTTGCTAGCCAGAGCCTAAGCCAAAATGTGTTTCATCTCTTCCACGTGAGCCTAACACACAAAAGCAAAACGCACTTTCTTCTTTAAGTGAGTTAAAAATCCTTCCATGCACTAAGGAGCGACAAAATCGTGATCAGAAAGAAATATTTGGTTCCCACATCAAATCCTTTGTAATTATTCTTATATTGATTAAAAGGAAATTTAATAGCAAGGCTATTGCGTGCGTGGTGAATAGTCTCCTTTGTTTCGTCTCGATACCCTATTCCACTCAGCATGACGAAGCATTGTTTTTTTTAATTAGCAGCTTTTATCAATTAGGCGATTAATGAAAGTTGAAAAAGAGTACCAGTGAATTGTGCAACAAAAAGTGCTCTACAAAACTGAAAAGGGGAAAAGATTTCAAAGTATGAATTACTTCGGTTCTCTTTCATGTTGCTGAAAGCTGAAAGCTAAAGATGCTCATCGTTTGAAAATAATGAATGGAATATGTAATAAAATGATGAATAATTTGATGATTAAGAAAGAATGTTCACCAATTTTAAGTCTCTTATCAAATGGAAATGTATAATTTCTATTTCGACATTATCAGAGGCGCCTGAACTAGTGATGTGCCATTCAAATGATTTCCATAATCGATTAATCGATTTCGATTATTGCCAATAATCGAGTAATCGAACAGTGAATATTCGGGATTTCACTGTTCGGGAGTAGTATTCACGATTAATCGCGAGTACTCGTTTCCCTATTCGAGTAGTATTCACTACTCGTTTCACTCGATAGTATTCACTACTCGATATACTCGATTACTCGATATCCTTACTCGTTTCCCTATTCCAGTAGTATTCACTACTCGTTTTACTCGGTTCACTCGATAGTATTCACCATGAAGCTCGGGAGGAGAAACATCGACTTGTTATTCAACTTGGACCAACTACGCAGTATGAGAATTGCCGACGAAACTGCGGCTACCATTGATTGCGCCATCTATTGACGGTAGCGGAAAACAACATCGAGCGCGCGCGCTTTCCGATTTAATGCTTCTCTAATTGGGATTTATTCATTTATGCTGAAATTTCATGAAGTATACACTAACATTTGAATAAATAAATATGATAATTAATATGCATATATAATAATTTTGTTTCTATATTACTTAGTTACAACGATGTAACATCAGTTTGAAAATTTAATAAATTAATTAATAATTTAAATAAATTCTCTTTAAAACTGCATGCGAACGATATAATAGATCAGTTTTTGACAAATATTTTTGGTAGCAATTCGCTAAAAATTAAAAAATATTCCCTGCCTTCTTTCAGGCTATAAATTTTTCTTATATACCCGCTCTTCCACATTATATTTTATTTATTATTACTTTTTTTTGTCTTTAGTCTTAAAGTTGGTTAGTTAAACCAAAAAACAAAAACAAATATGGAAAGAGAGAAACATTTAACGCTGTTTTTCAGCACCACCAGAGCCTGATTATAACCTCTCTTATGACTCTCCTTAGAGCTTCATGATCGAGTATAACGAGTAGTGAATACTATCGAGTGAACCGAGTAAAACGAGTAGTGAATACCATGAAGCTCTAAGGAGAGTCATCGGGAATGGGCGATCAGGCGGGAAAACGGACCAGGATCCATTTTCACCGGCAGGAGGCGCAGCGCACCGCTTCAATAGGGATTTAGCGTTGTTTTGATTGTGAACGAGCTATATGTTTTTAATAAAATAAATTATTTTGATAGAATATGGGTCGAGCGAGTCACTGCTTTGCACCTGGATGTGACAGTGGATATCCAGAAGCCAGAAAAAGAAATGTATCGCTCGGGAAGAAAAATCCAACGTTATTTAAAGATCCAAACAGCATCAATACAGCATCACCATAATATTTCTTTAATATGGCCCCTTATAAATGTATAACATAAAAAGTAACACTATGTAAATAGAAAACCTTTTGTACATGTTAGTAGTAGTATAATGCTAATATGAACACTTTAAAATTGGCATTTGGCCCAATAATCAAATTGAAACAGCAGTATAATACTTTGAAATTGTCCATTTTTAAAAAAATAATAACAGTTTTATGAATAATATTTTTCTGTTTATTAATTTAATTAGGGTGGGGGAGGGGATTTTATAATATATAAGAGATACACAAATGAATAAATATTTTTGGCATAAGTCTGCAAAACTTATACAGAAACAAATATTTTCAATTCAAAGTCTGTTTTTTTTTAATACAAAATTTTTCAAAATTAAAGAAATATTAGATTTTTTCTGATATGTGAAAGCTTGCAAAACTGATGCAAAAGAGTCAATCACTGAATATGCGTGTATTTATTGAATTAATATTTTTTTTTTCCTTTATGCTTGTTATGAAATTTTTTATAGTACTGAAAAATGATACTGATACTGAAAAGACATTGATTTTTATGTAATTTTTTGTGGTACTCAGGTCCTTATTATCGCACGGGCAAATCGGGAAATTGGGGCAAATTGGGGGGCCCAGGGCCCCCCAATTTCAAATCTTGTTCTGAAACATCCTTCTTTATATCGAAATTTTATGAAAAATAAAACAAATTTCATAGATGCCCCCCCCCCAAATTCATCAATTCCTGGGGCCCTTGTTGGTTATAATCAGGCTCTGGTGGTGCTGAAAAACGGCGTTAAATGTTTCTCTCTTTCCATATTTGTTTTTGTTTTTTGGTTTAACTAACCAACTTTAAGACTAAAGACAAAAAAAAGTAATAATAAATAAAATATAATGTGGAAGAGCGGGTATATAAGAGACATTTATAGCCTGAAAGAAGGCAGGGAATATTTTTTAATTTTTAGCGAATTGCTACCAAAATATTTGTCAAAAACTGATCTATTATATCGTTCGCATGCAGTTTTAAAGAGAATTTATTTAAATTATTAATTAATTTATTAAATTTTCAAACTGATGTTACATCGTTGTAACTAAGTAATATAGAAACAAAATTATTATATATGCATATTAATTATCATATTTATTTATTCAAATGTTAGTGTATACTTCATGAAATTTCAGCATAAATGAATAAATCCCAATTAGAGAAGCATTAAATCGGAAAGCGCGCGCGCTCGATGTTGTTTTCCGCTACCGTCAATAGATGGCGCAATCAATGGTAGCCGCAGTTTCATCGGCAATTCTCATACTGCGTAGTTGGTCCAAGTTGGATAACAAGTCGATGTTTCTCCTCCCGAGCTTCATGTACTCGATATACTCGATTAATCGATATAATCGTTTTAGCGATGCTATTCGAATGCTATGTGCTGAGCGATGGGTTTTTAGAATTAGATTAGCTCCAATGAATTGATGATTGAACTTTTTTGAATATAATGGCTTTAAATGATCGGACAGTAGCAGATGCAGGATGCAATAATAGATTTTTTCTTTTTCCTTTAAGTTCGCGGATTTCAATTTTGGATATTGATTTTTGTGTTAAAATAGAATATATACAGATTAGAGATGAGACGGGCTCAGCCCGAGCCCGAGCCAAGGCTTTGTAAGTCACGATTGATTTTGGGCTCGGGGTCGTGAAAAATTCCTCCTTTGTTGAACACACTCCTTGAAACAGATTTTAAAAAGTGATTCATGGTGAAAATAAACGTACTTATTTAAAATAAAAACAGTACGGTCGCCTAGAAGGTGCATGAAGCTCTTCGGGTATTTCAGAACGACGCGCTTATATTACTTAGCTAGTCATGAGATCGGACATCATTTGATAAACTGATAAACATGGATATAAAGAATTAGAAAGTGCATTAAAAGTTTGCAACTAGGGGTGCGTTCGATACCGGCAGCACCGGTGCATAACCAGCCGGTGAATTATCGAACGGGCCCTAAATTTGTCTTTAATTTGCACAAACGGCAAAATTTATTGGATTCTATCAATGAATTGAATTGAATTTATCTTTAGCTGAACTTTCGGGTTCAGGCTCCGACTTAAATAATATTGCTCGGGCTTGGGCGGGCTCGGATTAAAAGTCCTCGGCCTCGGGCAGGCTCAGGCTTCAAAATATGAGCCCGAACTCATCTCTAATACATATATCGAAGTTGCAATCGTCTTTGAGTCTGAATGATGTCTGGGTACTTACTTTACAGGTGACTATCACTTATAGACTACTACTTTTGCTGTTTAGTTTTAAATAGTACGCTTCTCATATACGTATGTTTCTGTTATTGATACTGGATCGCGGT
Organism: Cheiracanthium punctorium; assembly: GCA_038373885.1. NCBI lineage: Eukaryota > Metazoa > Arthropoda > Arachnida > Araneae > Cheiracanthiidae > Cheiracanthium > Cheiracanthium punctorium. The sequence continues at coordinate 41,735 of JAWZYV010015701.1, forward strand.
GTGGTGTTATTTTCTCTCACTCCCGCATACTATCCGTGAATAGTTGGGTTGTTAATCGCTGTTTTTTTTTTTACTTACTTATTTTTTTTTTTTTTTCGTCGTCATTCGTTGATTAGAGCTGGGCCAAAAATTGATAAATACCGACGTATTGGTTTTATTTCAACATCATATATCCGATATTCCCATTTTCATTTCAGTGAAATCTCGAATTCGATAAAGTTAAAAAATACAGGCCGACGATAAGAAAATCCCGAGATCGATACCAGCTTGTGATGCTTTTGCTACTGCTTTCCCTCCGTTGATGGAGATACTGGATCGCGGGAAAAACAGCTGCTTCTCTACGGGAATCGCTGCTGCGTGTTTGTTATCGTAGAGAATAGTTTTTTCCTCCCTCGGAGGTCCGCAGAAAGAAAGCAGGGAACGTTAATGTCGAAGGGAATGTAGCGTAAAGTGTATCGTTCTGCTCGCGGAAGATATCTAGGCGCAATAGTAGTTATTATTTAACGATGATTTTGAGTAAAGGATATTATGATGCGCGAACGGCTATTTCAACTGACAATAGAGCTGCTGACAATTGGTTGGATCGATAATATCTGATAGAGTAAATGTTTTATTGGAAATAATAATTTGATCTAAGTGCCGTACCGTGTACATTAATGGGAGCTGATGCACGTAAAATCTGTCCCCCAGCTCCTAAGTCCCCCATGAACGATACCGCTGGAGGTCTCTCATAGCTTAAAGGAAGATCATGGTCATCCAAGCTGCCAGCCTTTGGCATCAAATCTATATGTATGGTTTATTAGCCTAATTACCATAATTAATTAACGTATATCTCGGAAACTATCCATCGGAGCACGTTTTTATTGATTCTCGATCCGACCTAGACTCCACATCCCCATCGTTCCATAAAATTTCGAATGCTTTGACACCAAACTTAACCTTTTAATCTTACAGGACCAGGGGTTCATATGAAGTTCCCCTGTATTTTTTATTTGGGCATTTTAAAAGCTAGCCACCTCGGACGGCATCACCAAAGCCGCCCCAGAGCCAATTTCTACATGTTTGCAGTCCTTTTAAGCCTCAATCATGGTTAATTAGTCTAATTACCATAATTGATTAACGTATTTCTTGGAAACTATCCATCGGAGCGCGTTTTTATTGATTCTCGACCCCCCTTAGACACCACACCCCCATCGTTACATAAAATTTCGAATGCTTTCACACCAAACTTAACCTTTTAATCTTACAGGCCCAGCGGGTTATACGAAGCGCCCCTGTTTTTTCATTTCGGGCAGTTTAAACACTAGCTTTAAATGAGCGCTATCACAACTTGAATTATTTAGAAGCAAAATTTTATTGTAAAGTCGTTATACCCCTGGACCCTTCAAATATTAATTTTAATTAAATAGAGTACCAGCAATTACTCATTAAAATCCATTTTAATTAATTTTTGAATTTAGCAAGTGGTTTTACGGTTTGTTTATTTGATTGCTTAAATTTCAAAAATAATAAAATTAAGTGTGAAAAATACCTATATATCGTGATATCTCGATATAACATGGTATCGATATCGATATATCAAATTCCAATATCGTCCAGTCCTAGGTAGGGCCAAGGGCGTAGCCAGGATTTTCATTAGGGGGGGGGGCAGGACGTGGAGTCTAACCGGAGAATGCCCGGTTTGTCATAATCAGACCCTATGACTAGCTCATTTTAGGGGGGGCAGCTGCCCCACCCTGCCCTTCACTGGCGCTGCCCATGGGTAGGACAATTTTACCTACCTATATGGTAGGACGGTTTGTGCTTGAAATGGATGAAATGTCCCTAAAACTGCCACTGACCGCAATGTATTGGAAATCTTTTGAGTGCTCCTGTAGCAGAACTATAAATGAAAAAGACACTTTTTTTTGATGGAGAAGTTCATTTTGTAATCCTTAACAGCATATATCATTTCATACGCTTTAATGAATTACGGCACATAGAGCGTAATGTATTTAGAATCTTTTGGGCGGCCCTGTAGATAAACTACCCAGTCGAATTTGACCAAAAGGGGAGGTTCACAACTACATGCCACAACAATCCTAAATATAAAGTTTCAACATTCTACGACCAATAATTTTTGAGATATGCGAATTACATACATACGTACTTAAGTATAGATGGCATGGAAAAACTGGTCAAAATAGACTCGTTGTTGGTCAAAATGGGCTGCAGACGCATTTATATGAACGTGCATGCTAGCGTACGAGATGCATCGAAAAAATTCTTAAAAGTAAATTTAGCGGCAGTTAAAATCTGTTTTTTCGGCGAAATTTGGCCTCCGAAATTTTTCGGGATTACATTACTTCCTTATATTCTGTACAAGGAAGTAAAAATGAATTCACCCAGATCGAAAATAAATATACAATATATATAATGTATCATGTTACGGAGTATAGTAATCGAACCCTGGACCTCTAGTCTATGAGTTAACGGAGAACCCACTTTGCCACACTAGTCGTCGAAAATTTCTTTTAACTTGTTTGAGAAATAATTAGGAGCCACCACTCCTTTGTTGCTCCGGTCACCACACTTCTAAATCTGGCACTGTGTATCATAATCCATGACTGAACCGTTTGTTTTCCTTGTTCCATAAAACGCTCCTTTGGAACTGAAATCTATTTTAAAATCACTTACAAAAATTGTTGAGTGAATGGTATTCATGGTTAATCGCGATTTCACTATTCGAACAGTGAAGCGATTAATGGCGATTTCGCAATTCGAATTGGATTCGCGATTAACCGTTTTCACAATCCGAACTGTATTCGCGGTTAAATGCGATTACAGTTTTCGCTATTAATCGCTTCATTATTCGAACTGTATTCACGATTAATCGCGATTAATCGTGAGGGGGCTGCACCCCCCAATTTAATATTTAGCTTGCAATTGAAACTTAGTTAATAAATTGATACATAGCCCCCCCCTCTCCCCCGCGCAGTCCCGATATAAAATCCTGCTGCTACTGCATGAGTCCGGGATTTTTAATGAAAGCTCCTACCCTTAACCGAACAAGTAGTGAATACTATCGAATGAACCGAGTAAAACGAGTAGTGAATACTATCGAGTGAACCGAGTGAAACGAGTAGTGAATACTATCGAGTGAACCGAGTGAAACGAGTAGTGAATACTACTCAAATAGGAAACGCGTACTCGCGATTAATCGTGAATACTACTCGAATAGTGAAACGAGTATATCGAGTAATCGAGTATAACGAGTATATCGAGTAATCGAGTATATCGAGTGTAACGAGTATATCGAGTAAACGAGTAATTCGCGAGTACTCGTTTCACCGATGCTATTCGAATGCTATGTGGTGGGCGTTCGAATAAATTTTTCGAAATCGATTGATTCGAATGGATTTAATAATCGATTAATCGATTAATTTCATTCATTCATGCCCATCACTAGCCTGAACCCCTCTCGAAATTTGGAATTTTGTTAATTAGATGTCCATAATCTCTTTTGTAAGATGCTCTCTTTTCCATCTTTTCAGCTCTTTTTTTTTTTTCTCGCTACATCTCTAGCCTTTTCAACAGACTCAATAGGTGTTGAATTTTGAAATTTTTGCTTCCTTTGTAACAGGAAATCGGGAGTACTTTCTGTTATTTTCAGAAAAGGGGTAATATGTAAGGTGGTGTGTTCTTGCCACTCTTCGTAGTCCCCTCTCACCCATCTTTTTTGGCCGTATTCATAATAACTCTTTGAACATATATTTGGACGTTTTAAGAATATTATTTTATTCTTTACATAGAAAAAATATTTAGAAAAACTTTAAAAATACTTCACTAAAATACTAAAAAATAGAAAGGTGTTTTTTTTTTTTTGGGGGGGGGGATAATATTTATTAAATTCATAAGATTTTAGATTTACCTAACTCTGAACATTATCTAATCCTCTCGAAACACCTACACTAGAATTATGCTTCAGCCTGATAGCCCAGTTTAGGTAGACACCTGCCTTTAAAAAGTAATTGTATGCAAAACATATGTAAATTAATTTATTAAAACAATTCACTCGAAGAAAAATGTTTAAGAACCAAACTTTGAACAAATTTCAAAGCCAAATAAAACATAACCCATTAAGGACCGGACACATTTTTCATTATTTAAAGTCGTGGATCATGAATTTTTAAGGCTCACTGATGAATAATTAAGACATTAAAAGTGTTTACAAAAATATTGTGTTCGATTAAATAATAAAAACAAAATATTTATTAGTCATATTTTCTACCTTGATCTATTTAAATATATTTTTATTCGTTTTATTAATTTTTAAAACTTCAATCAAAATTAAATTTTACACTCTACACATTTTTTTAGACATACATTTTCAGAGAATATCATTCTGCTATTCGCAAAGTTAAAAGTCGGAATGTTCTCTTAATTTAAGTTTAAATTCGTTATCGTTTGTTTACAAACATATCGAGCGTGTATATATGTTAATAATGCAAATATATGTAGGTAATATTAAATTAAAAGACAACTTGACATTTTCAAAAACACAAAATTGTGTTTAAAACGAGCTTCAATGTACAGGTAATTTTAAAATTGAATTTTAAATTTTTATTTTACTTTGTGTTGCGAAAACGCAACATCAGTCGAAATTGGGATATGGTCTTATTTAAAAATGAAGATCCGTTTATTCCAAGAAGTATGATAAACGAATAATAATTGAGAATAACGAATTAAATAATTGAGAAGTACACTATCACACAGTGTTGTGGCTGCGTGTAAATGAATTTTCCTTCGTTTGTGAACCATTATCAGGTATCTGCAGGCATGTTTCAGGCAATTTTGGCCTTCGTCAGCTGAGAACAACCTAGACTAAAGTTCATCCGAGTAGCACGAAACCTGTTAAATGGTAATGCAGTTAACGTTTTACAGTCTAGCCCAGGGATGGGCAAACTACGGCCCGGGGGCCAAATCCGGCCCGCCGGAAGGTTTATCCGGCCCGCTATGGAATTTTAATTTGTCGGTCCGACGGAAATTGAAAGAATATATATATATATATCCATAATAAGATTTATGAAGATGGCATGAAAAAAGTGCATTATGAGTTCGAAGGCAGATTTCAAAAGTTCAGTGCCATTCAAACAGAATTGGATATTTTTACCATGCCTTTTCCACGTAAATTGTGAAGCAGTGAGGTCAGATTTGCAGCTCGAATTAATTGAATTGCAATCTAACAATCATCTCAAGCAGTTGTTTCTAAATATGCCAGATTTTTACAAATCATTATCGAAAGTAAGTTTCCTAAATTTAATATCTCACGCCCAGAAAATCAGTGCTATGTTTGCTCCATCTTATATATGTGAACAAGTGTTTTCAACTATGAACCTTAGAGAGAATTCTTTCAGAAGTAGACTGACAGATGAGCATTTAGCCTCGTTCCTTAGAATCAGTGCATCTCACTTCGAACCTCAATATAAGGAACTTTTAAAAATGAAATTGCAATTTTATTCATCTCATTAACGTATTTAAATTGTAATACTTGTATGTTGTTTTTAAAATTTTAGAAAAATTTATCTTGGCCCGCCAAACTTTTTTTTTTTCGATTTTTGGCCCGCGACCGCAAAAGTTTGCCCATCCCTGGTCTAGCCCATTGGTTTCCAAGCGGTAGTTCGCGAATCCCCAGATGTTCGCTAGGCATATTAAGGGTGTTGGTAAAAATCATATTCTAGTACACATTGAATATACAAAAGATCTGACAATTCCTTTCAGATGTTAGAAAAGGTTCAAAAGGAGAGAAAGGTTGGGAATCACTGATCTAACCGAAAGAAAATTATTTTGCGTTTGTGGCCGGAATCAAACAGATGACTAGTGGTTTATCCAGGAAGCAAACTCCCCTTTGCACACGAATGTTCCAAAATAGGCAAAGCTTGCTTTCCTGTGCATTTTCAATAGTTTAGCCTTCATGAACCAGGAGTATTCTGGTGATGTACCACTAAAAAAATATGTGTAACTTTTGTTTCCCGGCGCTTTAAGAAATTATTACAGAATTTAATAGAAATAGAAAAAATGACATTTACAAACTAGATAAGCAATTCTCAATTACTCTGAAAAAATGCTCTGAAAAACTCACTCTTCGTATGTCCTGGCTAAACCGCAAGTCGGCCGATGTCTACTGTAAAATCTGTTTTCTAAGTCTATCTTAGTTTCACCGATCAGATCATCAGATCCCAGCAAATCCCAGTCCATAACTTGGATGTGGAGCATAGAGTCGCATGGAAAATTGCCCGCAAATTCGAAGCACCTTACCAAAGATAGAAAATTATATTATATGTATTCTCAGAACTCTTACAAGATTTTACATGCTTATAAAAAGGGGGCTAAATTTCACTCCTGAGGAGAGAGGATGACTCGAAATGGTTTAAAACGAGGACACGTTTTTGTCTCGATTTTCAGTCCTTAGTAGTGATTTTTTGTTCTTTTTTTAAGCGTGTAGCTCTAAAATAACTATTGTAAGCAGTATAAGATAAATATGGAAATCATTTGATGTAATAATGCATATTTAAAAAAAAATCTTGTTATTTATTTTCTTGTAATGATTTACATATATCAGTAAGAGATTGGTCCCATTTTTCACCTTTGAAAAATACTGTTAGCGTCTATAAATGTATGTCAGCCATCAAATCTTATTTTGTGTGTACACGTGTGTAGGTGTATGTGTATACGTGTGTAGGTGTATGTGTGTGTGTATGCGCGCACGCGGTTATGTTAGCAGTTTTTCCCCATTTGTGAAATATCTCTTTGCATATTTTTAAAACCAATAAAGTGAAAAAGAACTTTCTTTACACGATAGATAAATTTTTAGGCTTTTTCTTCGAGTCAAAGCATCAAAATAATTTGTTTCATGTTACCGGGAGTGAGAAAAGTACAAATTAAGTGAAATCTTCCAGAAAAGAAATCGATGATTTGTATATGTTTGTGTACAAATATTTTAAAAACTATACACAAACAAAATTCTTTCATCCCCAAACTGTCCTTTAAACTCCAACTTCTCAAATTGCGTGTCAAATGCCCGAAATTGTAAAACTGCTGGGAAACATATTCTGTCTGTTGAAAGCCCAGGTTGGACGAGAATAGGGTATGCTAACTTATTTACTTTTAAAATTCTTATATGTTTAGAGAGTGTTTTTTATTAGACCTCTCGTATCTCACGATCACTCCAAATAACAATCAAAAACGTATCGCAAATATTACGGATAGTCGTGAATAAGGGGAGGAGAATCCAAATGGTGTTATTGTACGTTGGAAATGTCAATCGAGTCACGTCTATACAAGAAATCTACAGTCTACACGTCTGATTAGCATCATGTGTCTTGCCCTTTCGGTGAGAACGTTAAGCGATTCCTTTAACTTGTAACTAGTATTTTCACTAGACGCAAAATACTTTCCTTGGCAGCAAATGACACACACCATGGCTTATCTAACGCATTTAAAAAATATATCGCATTTAGAAGAGTATATAATTGTGTTCCCAGATGGTTATCAGTGAAAGACTGCATTGTACCTACCGACAAGAGGAAAGAAAAAAGTAAAAAATAGGATGCGTTATCCGATGAAGGTGAATTTGTACTCTGCAGAAGGCAGAACCCAAAAGGATTAATAGTCCATTGCCTTAACTACTGGTCCCTATCGTCTGGTTCAAACGGAGCTACGTATCAGTGCTTAGCAGATGTGTGATTCATAAGTATATTTATCGTGATATATTTTACAATCTTTAGGGGAAGGGGGCTCTTCCACCAAAGTGGCATGAGAAACGCCGCAAAAGATTGAGATTGTCTCATGAGTTCTTTGTATTTATCTATGATGTTCCTTTATAATTTTTCACGTGTGTTCAAAAATAAATAAATAAATAATAGATAGCTTAAAAAGTAAATAATCTATACAGGGAATTTATCTGTCAATATCTGTATGACAGCACACCCAAAATCCACGTGAATTACATTTAATGAAGTGAATCTGTTTTGCTAAAAATATAACACTCCCTGTGGACTGATATCACTCCTTCCTGACTTTCGTTTAAGAGTTTTTCTCCTAGAAATTCATATCTCACAGTAAACTGGTGTAAATCTAGGGTTCTTAATCATATACTTTGATCTAAAAAATGCCACCCTTATGATCGCCATGGCTGACGTAAATATCAAAGTTGAACGATGATTACATCATTGTGTAAAGTTAAATAAATTCAAGAAATTTTGCGCGGAATGCTTTTCAACTCGAAATTTAACAACAGTCTTAAAAATATTCATTTACATTCATACAACAAGCAACTAACATTCTGCACATTTATTTAATACGAAATGGTTGCTGTTTTGCATCAAGCATTATTCCATTTTAATTTCCAATAGAGAGCTTTTAAAAAATTTTTCGTTCTGAATACTCTCTACAAAGGTCAAAAAGTGTTTACAATTTCGGATTTCCTGTCTGTCCATCCATGCTTTATCTGCCGTTAGTCGAGCTGGACTGGACGATGTTGAACTATCTTGCATCGCGATGTATCATCAGCTTTACATCGATATTTATCGATACATCGATGCCAAAATATACACAAAATCATTCATAGATGTGCATTTTGTCTTGTTTTGGTGTTACGGTAGTCTTACACGAGGGGAATCTGCCTAGGGGGTGTGCTTTGGGAGAAGGACTCTTAAAGGGTTTCTAACGCATACACGTTACATATGGAGAAAACCGCCCAAAACTCCAGACCGTTAGATCGAGAGCTGCGCGACAAGTCCGTATCCGGGACCTTCACAGTTCAGCCATCTACCATGTTCAGTTCCTCATCCACCTTGCTATGGTGGGGCCCTAATGAAATCGAAAACTTTCACAAGCTGTGCTAAGCATTGCAATGAGTGAAAAACATGTGTCCTTCATGAAAATTTCAAAAAATATTCTTAAGGGGAGGAGGAGGTAGCATAACAAATACAACAGTAAAAAAACTATGTTTAAAAAAGTAAAATAAAACGCTGAGTAAGTTTTAAGGTCCCCTGAACAGGGGCAACAAAGTTATGTGTATTTCAACTTTTGGAGTATTTTAATTTTTGGATTATTTTCTCACTGTAAACAGTATTAGAATAACCAAACAGTAAAAATAAAATGAGAATAAACATGCATAAAAATTCGTAAATTTATTCTGTTTTAATATTAAATATGTTGTACTAAATATTAATATAATTAAAATTTATTAGCAAATTTTAATATCATAACAATAACCATGAGTCAATTGACTTTTAAATTATACGAAATATTAGATTAAAGCACAATTTGGTTGATCTCATTCAGTGCAAGATATAATTGACAGTAACTAGACGGGATGCTGAAAGGAGCCCTGTATGTGGGTTACCTTGGAAGAAATCGCAAGCTTGCACTTTCACAAAATTTTAAAAATCACACAGGAAGGGCAAGTAGTTGCATTTTCTATTTGTTGTACTTAACGAACACAAACTGGATCGCCGTGCCACAGGGAAAGCTGACAGCCAGACTTTACTTTGTTCAACACGCTCAATTTTACTTGCTTGAAAAACAAGTTCCGAAGCATTTACAAACGATAGATTAGAGATAAGTATTTCACGACTTATTTGAATAAATAAATGTTTGTACGAAATCATTTTTTAAATTAGAAACTAGTTTAATTTAAAATTAATAAAAACAGAAATAAATTAGTGCTCTTTATTCTTTGTTGCGTGGTGGTTGTGCCGTGATACTACTTCATTTCAATGCTACTCGCAAGAAATATGGTTAAAGGGTCCCAACGCTGAAAAAGTGCAGCTTATGCCATCGATTCATCTAACTACCAACAACATGGCTGTCGATCGAATAGCCATTCTGGCACCTCAGAGCTAAAGAAGTTTTCTGACACAGCTTCTTGAGCTGTGCCGAACGCCAGCTAGTACTTAAATGGATCGATGGAAACGGCTGCACTTTTTCAGCGCCGGGAAGTCTATCCAGTTGGTTTTCTATATTGATCGGATAACGCTTGCGCTTCTAAGGGTTAAGTTGCGTGAAAGCATGTAGAAAAAAACAATTACATGTAAAAATAAATATCGTAAAACAGGGAGAAGATGAGCAACTGTGGAGAAGTTTAACGAAAGTCGGAAGATTTTTTTTTTTTTTTTTAATTTTACTATGAAGATCCCTTTCTCCCCCA
>JAWZYV010015702.1:0-51916 GCA_038373885.1 Cheiracanthium punctorium
GCTTTTTCTAAACGCAGTATCTTCCAGGACGACGGAGAAAAGTACGTCTGTGTGACAGAATTTGTGAATCGCACTATTAATTTTCGTGTATAACGGAGAGTGGCAGTTCTAAGTGGCGCTTATAAATGAGAGGCCTGTATCATTATTTTCCAATTCCTCGTAACAAGACCTTCCAAACTCGCTTATAAAACAGAGACACGTATAACTGAAACGCGCATAAGTGAGAGGTCACTTGTATTTCCATTGAATTTCAGAATGATACTGTGATGTGAGCATTAATTCTGAGAACATATAGTTTTAAGAACTGGCAACATTGAATTGTCAAGTTGTCTGTGACTTACAGCTAGCTATAAAGAAAGTGGAGCACAAATATTTTTGAGAGTTTTTCTGACATAATGTAATTTAATTATGATTTTATTTTAATGAAACAATTAATTGTAAGAAATCCCGTGACGGGTACTCGGTTCATAACTCCTTTTCGGTCATGTGACCTAGCAACCTTTGCAGACAAAAATCATAGAGAGTGTGCTGAGATGAATGAAATAGCCTAAGAAAATATTAAGAGTTGAATTTGAAAATTTCTGCTGTTTTTCAGAATGGGAAAGGTTATAGAACTTTCACTGAAATTTATAAATCATTGTTTCATAACTAATTACTGAGTAATTGAATACCACAAGTATAGCCATATTACAATTTTTAGCAATAAGCTAAAGCATGTAATTACAGAGTATTTTCCGCAATGGGCTTAATAATATGGCATCCCTCTCTGTATGATTTGCACATACTACGTCCCAAACGGCGCTAAGTACATTTTAACTGACGTATCAGTACACAGAAGAAAGCTCTAAATTCTTATGTATTGGGATTAACTGTTTTACAAATCAAGAAGAGGAGTTAAATCGATGCACTACAGACCTCTGAAATACCGATAAATCTTCAATACCTGTTAAAGCACTCGTTTTACCTCAGTAACCACAAGGAGAAATTTGTTGTTTTTTTCAAGATCGGGCAGAAAAAAACAGCGGCTAGATCGAAATATGGCACCATAAAAGTCAGAGATCGCGATTGTTTTCGTCTTTTTTGTTTTTTATCGTGACTGGTCATTGTTCTTCTCCCGTCTTTCTCACCCCTCCCGTTTTACCCGTGAGAAAAAGAGAGGCGCTGCACTAAATCGCTTATGTTACATGCATACAAGTATAGTAAAAATGCGTAAACTTCATATTACTTGTGAAAATGTGTGGCACAGCGATCGCATAATATCTAATTCCCCGGATTATGAAAAAATGACTGGATAAAGCACAAAAAAAATGTTATATAAATAAATAATAACCCACGAGTGTCCGAGCTCATAGCTCTCTCAGCTGGGAGACGGAAGGTACTTGCTTCAAAACCCAGGTCGCGTCCGCTGACTTAACCGTTCGAAGTTTTTTCTCCGAAAGTTAGCTTAAAGATGAGGCAGGACCCCGTAGAAAGACGCCCACGGAGAGCGCCCTTTCCTTCATCCGGGATCCCACGTGTCGATAATTGGCCGTAATCCCACAACAACAACAACAAACATATATCTGTTAGCAGTGGCGAAGCCAAGGGGGGGGGGGGGAATTTTGCCATACAAAATATATATTCTTCAATCCATTATCACACGTATACACATATCTGATTTGCAGTTGTCGTAACACCCCCCCCCTCAATATAAAATATTCTGGTACTATTTTACCATATCCTTTCAAAAAAACCCAATTTCCAAATATGCCTGTATTTGCGATGACAGTTAATACATCTCAAGGACAATCATTCGAAAAAAGTGCAAATTTATTGAGGCAGCCATTTTTTATACATGGTCAGTGGTACACCTTAGCAAGTAGAGTTCAAGCATTCGACGTTTAAGATTTTATAACTCCGAGCATAATAGGCCTTTAGCCGAGGACTGCTTCAGGCTGAATTTACATAGAGGGGGCCACTAGATATTTTAGATTTAGCCTAAATTGTTCAAAACGCAAACTGAATGTGTGAAATCGTACGGGAACGTGTGAAATCCAAGGTCAGTAGAGGGAGATGACCCCTATGACCCACTCGATGGAGCTGCCTTTGCATTTAGCAAATTATGGTATTTACAAACACACCGTCTTCACAGAAAAGTGTGGTGGTTGTAAAGTGAAATTGTACGAAAGTGGTCACTCTAGACAGATGGTCCTTAGCCGAGGTGATTACTATAGTAGGTTCCACTGTATATGGAGTCTTGAGACATACTCTTTGACAGAAGAACTTTATTCACGTTCAAATAAAAAAAAATTAATGCTTTATGGTCGAATTTCGACCGCTGGCAGATAATTAGTAAAAGGTAATTACGCTTTCCTTGACAAGAACTGCAACAATATTTTGACTGACATGAGGAAAGGTTATGAGAATTATTTAAACTATTAATGCAAAGTTTATTCTTTTTGGGGACATTAAATCGAGGCAGAGGAGACTTTTGAGAAAGTAGAGCATTGGAATAACTTGTGAAATTTTTTGCATAGTGTACACACGTCAGCTCAGGCACAACTCTAAAAACTTTGAATGAATAAAGTGGACTGTATATTAAAAATACTCTTTATTTTAATCTGGATTTAACAATTTTTGCTGCAGCGTGTATATATCTCGTAACGCCACAGCACACATTTGCCTCTCAAGGCATCTCGTGCACGGTCTCGTACCGTTCTGCCCGGGAAGCGAGAATGCAGAGCTGGCCCTCCGCTGCTAACCACTTGAGAGCCACTTCAAAAGATTTAAGACAGATGCTGCAGACAGAGGCGCTCAAACATCCTCCCCCCGTTGAAATTATACAAATTTCAACAATATTTAAAAACATGTAATCTACATTCACAAATTAAAAAAATATGTATATATATAGTACATAACAGCAAGTACAAAAAAAGTATACAAAGCAAATTTATACACCCAGTTCTACAATCGAAAAATTTAATCACTTTCCATAGGAAGAATGCATATGTCTCTGACGTTCCTTTTAAATAGTTTACCATTGGGTAACTTAACATTTACTACTCGAACGTGTTTATCCTTTCCAAAAAATATTTCTGCAATTCTTCCTGTTAACCATTTTGTCTTGGGCATATTCTCATCTTTAATCAACACTAACGAACCCGTTTTTACATTATTTTTTGCAAATCGCCACTTATGGCGTTGCTGTAGGTTATTTAAATAATCTCTTTTCCATAACCTCCAAATTTGTTGGCTGTATTTTGTAATTTTCTGCCATTTAGAAAGTCTGTTATCCGACAAATCAGCCAATTGTGGCTCAATAATTGAGTTTAATGGCCTCCCAATGAGAAAATGGCCTGGTGATAATGTTTCAAAATTATCAAAATCTGATGATAAAGGGGTAAGAGGTCTCGAATTTAAAACACTTTCAATTTCTAAAATGATCGTGAGAAATTCCTCTAAAGTTAAATGTGCATTACCGATAACTCGTTTTAAGTGGAATTTAAAACTCTTAACTCCGGCCTCCCAAAGACCGCCAAAGTTTGGTGATTTTGGAGGTATGAACTGCCAGTCTATGCTTTCACTAGAAAGAAAATTTGCCAAAGTTTCGTCTGGATGCCTCACCATATTATGTAACTTTTTGAGTTCCATGCTCGCACCTACAAAATTAGTAGCATTGTCACTAAATAATTTTGAGCACTTTCCTCTTCGACTGAAAAAGCGCTTCAAGCATGAAATAAATGCATCAGAAGTAAGATCTGTTACAAAATCAAGATGAATTGCTTTGGTGCATAAACTAACAAAAATGCATACATACACTTTGTTCAGTTTCCCCTTTCTCTGATTTTTGAATTTAATATAGAACGGCCCGCAATAATCGGTACCGACATTGCAAAATGGGAAGGACTGAACAACTCTTTCTCTGGGCAAATCCCCATAATTTGTTTCTCTAACACAGGTTTATTTTTGAAACATGTGATACACTGAAATACAATTTTTCTACAAACATTTCTACCATTTATGACCCAAAACTTACGTCTAACATGATATAATAAGGCATTAGGACCTACATGAAAATATTTCAAATGGTAATATCTTACAATAATTGTTGTAAGAGGATGTTTGTCCGAAAGGATCATTGGATGTTTTTGAGATGAACTGAGGTCGGAATGCTTTAATCGACCTCCGACACATAATATTTCATTTTCATCTAAGAAACAATTTAGCGATTTTACCTTGCTATTATTAGGAATAGCAGCACCTCTCTTCAGGTTTTTTATTTCTTCTGAAAACTCACCTTTTTGTGCTTCTGTAATTAGACACATTTCCGCTCTTTTCACCTCCTTGGGAGTAAGGTGACCTGAGATCTTATCTTTAGCTTTAGCATTATGTATAAATCTAAATATATAACATAAAATACGAATGATCGTTAAATAATTATTACTCAATGCAAGGATATCATTAATAATAGAATTATGATTAAAATTTGTAAGGGTAATATGAGGATTGTCGCTTTCACAATTGCCCGTTTTTTTCAGTTCAACAGAGTCACCACATACTGAGATTGGAATTTCAGGATTGGGATATTCTCCCTGACTCAGAAACGTTGGTCCCTCGAACCACAGATCATTTTTCACTAGTGTCTCTGGATTCATCCCTCTTGAAATGAGATCTGCGGGATTGTTTCCGGAAGATACATGACGCCATTGTTGAACGCTTGTTAACTCCTGTATTACCGCTATACGATTTGCGACAAATGTTTTTAGAAGATATGGCTCTTTCTGTATCCAGGAAAGGACAATCATTGAGTCAGTCCAGAGAAAGATATCTACTGTCTTAAGTTGTAAGGAACTCGTCACTTTAGTCATCAGTTTTGCGAGAAGGACGGCAGCGGAAAGTTCGAGTCTGGGCACTGTTATTCGCTTAAGAGGTGATACTCGTGATTTGCTGCAGACCAAATTCACCTCGGAATCTCCTCGATCTGACGTGGATCTGCAGTAAATAACACATCCGTACGCATTCTCGGACGCATCCGCGAAACCGTGAAGTTGAATATGCACTGATTTTTGCATTATAATGCATCGATTAACACTTACACTATTTAGTAATGGCAAGGACTGAATGAAGTTTTCCCACTGTTTTGCCTCCGTTTCAGGAAGCGGATCGCTCCAGTCCAATTTCAAACACCACAGCCTCTGTAAGAATATTTTGGCTGCTGTTATTACAGGACCCAATAGTCCTAGGGGATCGAAAACTCTGGCAATTGTTGAAAGCACAGATCTCTTTGTTGGCGGAACCGAGTTCTCTATCTGTATTTGAAAGGTAAACTGGTCTGTGATGGGCTTCCATGAAACTCCTAAGGCCTTTGTTTCATCTTGAAAACTGTAACTACTGTCACAGTCTGTTTTTAGCTCTGGAGAGCTACTACACCACTTGTGTAATGTGAAACCTCCACTGTTGAGAGCTTTTATTAACTCTGATTGTAATGCTTTAGTGTCACTCAGGGTGTCTGCGCCACTGAGGACATCATCAATATAGAAGTCTCTCTCTATGACTGGAGAGGCTAAGGGAAAGTTTTGTTGTTCATCTCTGGCTAATTGTTGAAGAACTCTTGTCGCGAGGTAGGGTGCACTCACTGTACCGTAGGTAACAGTGTTGAGCTCGTAAGTCTTAACTGGTTCATTCACTCCCTCCCTCCAAAGTATTCTCTGAAGTTTAGTTTGACTCGGGTCAATTAAAATCATCCTATACATCTGCTTTATATCAGCTACAAATGCATAAATATGCTTACGAAATCTAATCATTATCTTAAATAGGTCATCCTGAACAACCCCACCATTGTACTGTAAAGAGTTAAGCGAATTCCCTGATGTTGTCTGCGAGGAAGCATTAAATACTACACGAAGTTTTGTAGTACTTTTATCTGGGCGATAGACTCCTAGATGCGGTATATAATATGTTCCTACTTCTTCCTCACATTCCGAAATCTCTTTCATGTGCCCTAATGTTTCATATTCCCGCAAAAATTCTTTGTATAATGATAAATAATCAGGCTCTTTTACAAGGTGACTCCACAATGAATTTAATTTCTTGAGGGCTATATTTTTAGATTTCCCTAAGCAATTTGGATCCTCTTTTAGCGGCATTTTTACTATGTATCTACCTGTACTATCTCGTTTAACGTTTTTCTCAAAATGATTTTCGCAAATTATTGTTTCTTTGTTTTTAGGTATCTCAATCTGCACGTTCTCTATTTCCCAAAATTTCTCTATGGTTTTGATTAGGGCAATATTATCTTGAATAAAGCCGCAATGGACCCTATCCGGCGTTTCAGTGGGTACGCTTCCACTTGCCACAAAACCAAAAACAGTATTTTGAAAGATTAAATTACTGTTAGTCGGACAAATTTGACCAGGTCGCAACAATTCGTAGAAGATTTCTGCGCTCAAAAGTAAATGTATGCGACTTGGTTTGTTAAAGTGTTCATCTGCCAGGTTTACATATTTTAACTCGGGTATATTTATCTCAAACGTTTTTGACGGCATGAAATCAGTAATCTTGGATACTATCAAAAAATCTAATTCTTTCTCGTAATTTCCCTCAGTGTTGGAAATCGTCGCTTTAACTACAGATTTAATTGTTGTGCAGGTATCGCCAATTCCACAAACTGTTAAATTAGTTTTTTCTCTTTTTAAATTAAGGCTGTTAGCACAATCTGAAGTCATGTAGTTATTCATTGCCCCTTGATCCAAAATCGCACGCACTCTAAAATTATTACCAACGTTATCTCTCACTAAGCAAGTTGCAGTGCTAAGGAGCGTTGTTTTTGATGTATTTATTACTCGCGAGGAGAGCACCGATGTGTTTATATTAGATTCGACGCTAGCCAAGGATGCTGGCTGGAATGTTGGTGCCTCCGCACTCAAAGTACTCTCTCTTGTACCTCTTGTAATAGGGGGGGAAACCAAATCGGGGTTATTGGCCGCGCTCTCTTGTCGCAAAAACTCACCGCTTTTCGGGAAATGTAATGAGTAGTGATGTCTTTTATTTTTTCCATCTCTTTTGCACAAAGAACAAGAAAATTTTGATTTGCAATTATTAATTAAATGTTTTCCAAGACAGCAAAAGCAATAATTATTTTTCTTAACTATTTCTACTCTCTCAGAAACAGGCAAGGCCATATAATTTTTGCATTTATATAAGGGGTGATTTTCATAACAAAGGCAACACTTTGAACTCTTACTCTCAGCTAAAAATACTCTAGACACATTTCTCGAATTAGAGGATTTTTGATTAAAACCTTCCGTTAGAAGTTTTCCCCGTGACACAAAAAATAGATCTGCTTCTTTTCCTAATGTTATGGGATCAAACCATGTATCTGCCTGCCTAACACTGATATGAGACGCTGTTTCTTTGTCTAATGTTTGAAACAACTTGTCTGATACAATTAATTGCTTTAATTTCTCAAAATCAGACACCTCTCTTAATTTTAAGTAATAATCAAAGCTAGTTGTCAAACGAGATGCAAATTGTACATGGGTTTCATTTGCCTGCCTAGTAGTTTTTCTGAATTGCTCCAAACATGACTGGGCGGTTGGTTCGAACTCTCTTAATACGATTTTTTTCACTTTATCATAATCATTTAACTCATTATCTCTTATGTAAGAAATTATGTTTGAAGCTCTCTCACCTAGTAAATTCAAAAGTATCTCCGCCTTAAGTACATCGGGTACGCTCTTTGTAACAAAGGATCTTTCTAAAGAAGTAAAAAACAGACCCCATCCTTCTGGTCGACTCGGGATTTTAATCGTTAGAGTTCTTATACTTTTTATTAGCGAATCTAATGAATCATATCTCTCAACTTTATTTTCTGATTCGTCGCTAGTTTTTGGAACTGTTTTTGGAATTGTTTGCAAGCGTGACAGTTCTAACTCAGCTTTCGCTCTCTCTAATTTAGTTTGTTCTAATTGTAATTCTAACTGTGATTCTGCTTTCCGGTCCTCAATTATCCCCTCTAAGAGACCTGATACAAATTCTGGTTCATTTTTGAATTTATCAGTATCCTTTATAATATTAATAAGCTCTGTCGTTGTCATTTTCTCTGTTATTTCCTCTCCTAACTCTATCGCAGCGAGCTGCAAATCAGCTTTTCTCGCGTTTTTGAACATTTTTATAACAAACTCAATAACTAATTTCTAACTCAAAACAATGATAAAAATAAATTCAATTAAAGGCTAAACACAACTCTTAACTCTAAAGAATAATAACACAAATTATCTCAAGGGAGTAAATGACCAGAAAAGCTCAGCACCTACTTCGTCACTTGTTACACAAACAAAGGAACTTCATTTATATCCATAAGGCACCGGAACCGTCTCACGTGAAGACGGACCAAAATGTACACACGTCAGCTCAGGCACAACTCTAAAAACTTTGAATGAATAAAGTGGACTGTATATTAAAAATACTCTTTATTTTAATCTGGATTTAACAATTTTTGCTGCAGCGTGTATATATCTCGTAACGCCACAGCACACATTTGCCTCTCAAGGCATCTCGTGCACGGTCTCGTACCGTTCTGCCCGGGAAGCGAGAATGCAGAGCTGGCCCTCCGCTGCTAACCACTTGAGAGCCACTTCAAAAGATTTAAGACAGATGCTGCAGACAGAGGCGCTCAAACACATAGAATACACAAATTTTCGGACTTCAACATAAAGAGATTAGCTTTATTTTGATTAGGAAATTTAACTTTCATGGCATTATATTGTATTCCTTGTAAATTTTCTAATATTTGTGAACGATTTTCAAGGAATTCTAAAAATTTACTACACTGAAGTAATTCAGTTGAAGTTAAACTCATTTCATATTGTTTACGAGATTCCTGATCTAACTTTTGGATTATGATATCTGTTAATAAACGGTAGGAAAGATCATTTGCTTCTAATTTTAATAACTTTAAGACTCTTAAACTTTTACTTATAACATCAATCAAATTTCTAGTACCCTTAGCAGATTCAAAATTCAGCTTATATAATTACAAAATGTTCAGAATATGAGTGTTAACAATTAACCTTTTATTTTCAAATCTCTTTATCAAAACATGTAATAAGAAAGAAAATGTATCCTCAGGCGTTTCTTTGTTTTTTTTACATCACGTTTTAAACAGGAGCGAAAATGAAGTAATTTTGAAGTATCACTTAAAGATGGGTTATTTGTGATTAAACTATCAAACTGAGATTGAAAACTGTTTCATTGCCTCAACATTACCATGTGGAATTCTGGTAAGTTTACATAATGTAATTTAATATTAGAATTCGAACAATTTTCAAACTTATTAGATGCAACATTTATATTTGAATTAGAATACAACAATTTTCGTAGGCTTACCTCTACTTTCTCTAGGATATGTTCTAAATTTTCAAACTCAGGATTCCAATTCTGAAAATAATCCTCTTCAATAATTTCATAATACTCCAGCTTTAAGTCTTCTAATTTACAATTAATGTCCAAAACGCAGTCTAATTTTTTCTGCAGAATAAATGTATCTGAAACAGAAGATTTTCCTTTAAAAAGGTCTGCAGCTTCGTTATTCTTTATTTATAATTTCCTTTCCGACAGTTTAAAGCTTGGACACTTAAGTTTTCGGATACTTTTTTCTTTCGAATTCGCCATTTTTAAAGCACAGCAACAGGGAAGAGCGACAGTCAATCAATCTAATATTCGAGCCTATTTTCTTCTCCAGGCTCTGGCAGGACCACTGTTGTAGTGGAAGTGCGGACTGTATTAAATAGCAAAACTTTTAATATAGCAAACGAAATTTATGAAAGAAATTCTTACCATTTTATACGCTCCGAAATGAGACGTACGTAGAAACTACATTGAACAGTGTCGATCTTAATTTTTAGAGTTCTAACACAAGTGTTGCCACAAACTACATCATTAATTGGCAATTATTAACATCACAGATTATGTTTGAACGCTCCTGGGAGACAATCTGTATGATGAATAGTTTAAGGAACAAAAGCCTGGATCAGTGTTTTTGAGATATCCCGTACATTTAATATTTTAAATAATAATATTATTATAAGACAAATTAATATTAAATTCTTTAAGGAATGGTAAACACAACAAATTTAATATAGTATTATTATCAACATGAGTCTGGTACATTTAGCAGAGAAAATTGAAAATTAATTAAAAATAAATTCTTTTTAAAATCAGTTTAATTACCTTATTTAAGACGCATAGCTACAGGAAGACCGGACAAAAAAGAAATATTGTTCAGTTTTACAGCAATAATCATTCTCAGATCCATTTAACTTAAAAATTCTGCCCACGCCACTCAAGAGAAAAATCCCGCAGTGAGCCCGTTTCAGACTGAAGCCGACTTTCAGAAAATTACAATCGCCAGCGTATTTTTAAACTTCACCCTCTCGGACACGTTGCAGGCATTTTTGCTTGCCAAAACTTTATTGGGGAGTGAGGGATACAAAGGGCTTTTAATTAATTTAAAATTATAATTTTTCTTGCACGGGTCGAAATTTTGACAATCTCATTAGGTAATTATTTTATTAAGAATCCGCACGCTATTCTTTGGTAATTAGCAGGTTATAATTACCCTCCACACGATCTCGGGGCACGCGAGAAGAAAAACTCATCGCCGATGTAAATAACTTGCTTTTGTGCGATAATTAACTATTAAAGCGCGCACCCCTTCACAACAGAAACACATATTTTTGAACTAATAAGGAAATTGACGAATTTTAACAAGTTTGCTTAATTTCCGAGCGAAGAAAGTTTCCCCCCCTCCCCACTTCTCCTAATGCTCTGGCTAAAGTATTTTTAAACTTTTAATTATGCTGAAGTAATCTCTGCAGCTTATTTTTCTTTTTTTTACTGTCTCTCTTTTTTTTCTGCGAACAAAAGGACGTAGTATGTGAAGTCTCTGGGATTCATTTGCATGATGGAATCAAAAATTTCCATAAAAACTATTACGTATCAGAAATTTCTTCATCTCGAGGTGGTCTTAATCATGTGTCATGAATAGGATGATAGTCATTAGTGAGAGAGAGAGAGAATTTTTTTTTTTTTTTTTGTGTGCTGCGGCGGGGGGGATTTTTTCAAATCTCTCTCTTTTTAAACATACTTCGCGAATAATTAAACGACCTCTGTTGCGTGATAGATATTTTATTTCTAATTCATAAGAACTTTCTGAATATTTTACATCTATTTTACATGCATGCATAGGGAATGATAATCAAGTACAACTACGATACATAATTAAAGATAGTTTAAAATAATGGTAATAGTTTAAAATAACTCTTTTCTATCATGCTTTGCTTGTACTTCCTGAAAAATTAGTAAAGTAATAGCTTTGAAAGTATCTAATTGATATATTGCAGTAAACGCTAGTTTTTACGAAATTCTAATTAGAAACATTTTAAGTTTCAGGAACTGTCCGATAGTCTCTACTGTCCTACCATAGAAATAAAAATTGTTCAAATTAAAACTAACCTGTTTTCAACACAGTTTTCTTGTACCGGATATAAATTATTACAGATATAATAAAGCTTTTTTTATTCAATGGCTTTATATGGCTTTTTTATTCAAGCTTCTTCTGATCAGACATTTGTCACTACAAAGGTCTAAAGTGTTGGCCATTTTATTATGGGGGTACTCAGTAGGCAGCGAAACTTACCTCTATGAAGCGACGGACGAATTAACCCTTTGAGGCGCAACCCTTTCCCAATGCTGAAAAAAGGGCAGCCGTTGCCATCGCTCGACTTAACTACCAGCAAGATGGCCGACGATCGAAACGCTTATCGCGTGCCACAGATCTAGAGACCCTTTTTTGACGACAGCTGGCTGTGCCGCACAGCCGTCCGCTATCTTGCTGGTAGTTAAGTCGAACGATGGCAACGGCTGCCCCTTTTTTCAGCACTGGACAATCTATCCAGCTTTTCTCACATTCTTCCATTTTTCAGCAGATGTCAGTGCTGTTAAAAATAATAGTGACAATTTTTTGACGAGAAATGACGTGCTAAAAAGTAAAGCATTCCCGTGGAGCTATGTCACCCGCAACTATTTTTACAGAAATCAAATCTATTCTTCGTGACTGGCAACAGTCAAAGAGTTTGATGTTCCCAGAGCGGGAACACTGCGCGTTAAAGGATTAAATTGTGCTATGGCAACGGCTGCACTTTTTTGGCATTGGGCTATCTATCTAGGTTTTCTTCTGTATCGATGCATAGTTTCATCACGTTCTACAGTCCTCAGCAGATGCTGCTACAGATAAAAAATAATTCGGACATCCGTTTTACAAATAATCGATAATTTTTACGGGGAATTATGTGCTAAATAGAAAAGAATTCTCGTGTATTGTCCTCCTTAATTATTTTATTGAAGCCAAATTTATTCTTCTTGAACAAAACAGTTAAAATGTCTGAGTTATGTCCTCACGGCCAGGATACAGTGCGTTATAGTATTAAAGTCAAATCCCAGTCGGCAATCGAACTGCACCCCAAGTATGACAGAATGGGTTCGTTAGCGACGCACCACATGGGCGGCAAATAACATCAAAATATTAAAATTATTTATTTACTAGCTGAAGTACCCGTCCTTGACGGGTTAGTGAATGCAAATTTCCAAAAAGCAAGAACTTTCGTCAGCATTGTAGGAGTACACAGAATGGATGTAGTATGTTGCCAAAGTAAAGAAAGCGAAGTTATAATTTTTATGTATTGTTAAAATATATTACAGGTTAGAGAGTAACTAAGTAATATCATTTCATTCGCTTTAGTCGTAATTATGTGATGCGCGAACGAATATTTACGCAAAATCTCAAAATCTAATCAACATTTTTGAAAAATTTGAAGCCTAGAATTTAAGTTAAGTGACAACCTATCCTGTCACCCAATTTCGTTTTATTCCTTGCAGTCTTTATTTCGTGATGCTGGAACAAAATTTCAGCATTTTAAAACGATTTTTGCAAAATCTCAAAATGTAATCAGAATATTTAAAAATTTCAACGCCTATAAATTAAGATTAGCAACTACCTATATCACTAAATTTCGTATCATTCGTATTAGTCGTTATTACGTGATGTTTGAAGAAATATAAACGTATTTTGAGAGAATTTTCACAAAATCTCAAAATCTAATAAAAATGTTTAAAAAATTGGACACCTGTAGTTTATGTTGAGCAAACATCTATCATGTGACCAAATTTCATATCATTCGCTTTAGTCGTTATTACGTAATGCGGTAACAAAGATTCACTCAGTTTTAAACGATTTTCTCAAAATCTCGAAATCTGATCGATTTTTTAAAAATTAGATGATAATAGTTTAAGGTGAGTGACCACCTATCATTTCACCAAATATCATTTTTTCACCTTTGCAGTTATTACGTGATGTGCGAACACAAATTTACGCAGTTTCAAATGATTTTCGCAAAATCTCAAAATCTAGTCAACATTTTTTTTAATTCAACGCCTATGTTTTAAGTTGAGTGAGCACCTATGATCACACAAAATTTCATATCATTCGCTTCAGTCGTTTTTACGTGATGCTCGAACACAAATTTATGCAGTTTGAAAGGATTTTCGCAAAATCTCAAAATCCAATCAAGATTTTTTAAAAATTTGACGCCTATGTTTTAAGGTGAGTGACCACCTATCATGACACCCAATTTCATATCATTCGCTTCCGTCGTTTTTACGTGATGCTTGAACACAAATTTACGCAGTTTGAAACGATTTTGGCAAAATCTGAAAATCTAATCAAGATTTTTTTAAAAATTCAACGCCTATGTTTTAAGTTGAGTGACCACCTATCATGACAAGCAATTTCATATCATTCACTTCAGTCGTTTTTACGTGATTCTTAAACAAAAAAAAGCGTCACGGACAGAATGACAGAACGACAGAATTTCAGAATGACAGACAAACTTTTTTTTGAGGGTCGCATCGGATTCCCGGGTGTTTGAAACGGATAGAAATCGCAAAATTTTTGAATTCCAAGAAATGTACAGACAAAAGTCTAATTTTATTTATATAGATTTGAATTGCAGTACAGTGTACGAATGACTTTGGAAGAAGAAGGATTCGAAGTTCCTCATGGATTTGTTTAGTTCAATTCTTTTCCCTCTTTAAACGGTGTTTTTTATTAACAAAACAAACTTAGAGCTAAAAAAAAAGGGGGGGGGGGTTCTCGGATGGTTTTGAAACAAGTTCGGAGCCCCTGCGCTGAAGACAAAAAAAGAAAGCATCGCTACGAACGAAAGGGGCTTGTGAAAGTTCACGAGTTCAATAAGTGATCCGGCCGTTCTAAAAGCAATCTATATCCTGATGAGACAATTAAGAACCGCCGCCTCCCACTGCCCCTTTTTTTCCACGGCGATCGGACACGAAAACGGGAGCTGTAAATCAGAGGATTATGGGAAATAATTGAATTGACTTATTTACTTAAGAGACGATATTAATTGATATCGACCTGGAAAACGGCTCTCCATTTTACGTAACGTGTTCTAATCCGCGTAAAAATGGCGTCATCGGAGCCACTTTTAGCGTGAAATTAAGACAGTTTCGGTGGCAACAGACAAAGGAGTGGAAAGAAGGAAAGGGGGAGGGGGGGGAAGGGGCGTGAAAACAGGCGGATTAATTGGGTATTTCCTATGTAATGATGCGATCAGAATAAAAGACAAAGGCTAACAATATATTTAAAAAATATCCAAAATCTTTTTGTGAGAGACTAGAAGTTTCCCGGGCAAGATACCAATTAAAGAGAGACGTGAGATTTTGTTTTAATGTCTGGTGTATTAGTGTTAATAAATATTGTTGTGGAATTTTCGTGACGACAGTAAAAGTTCGAGAGAGTGAATTAATCCTCACAGTGAAACGAAGACACCGACGCAACTAGTTTGCAGGAATATGTAGCAAGTAAGGGATGGCTACGAGACCCGAGAAAGGAGTGCCTCGTCTCGCATAATAATTGTAAACCCCTGTCTCGTTCAATCTAAAATTCCTATCGACAACACCCAAGATTTGAATGACAGAAGTGAAGAGTCACTTCACGCCAAATACAATGGTGAAAAAAAAAAAATATCATTTCATGTCTTCTGCTAAGTTGAAGAATGCAATATATACAAACTCGGTCTTGTCAAGGTTATAGACCAATAGCATTTAAATTTTGTTGAACAAGAAACACTTTTACTTACAAAGATTGTTGGTTTATTAATCAGTTTTAGGAATTCATCCATGACTGTTCTTCGTTCCGACTTCCTCATGATGACAGATTAAATGGTTCCGTGCTCGTAGAGGCCGTGCTCATAGCGTCCATCTCATTAAGGCTGTTCTTCGAAAAAAAAAGAACTCTGTTTTTAGTCTTGGTACACAAATTGAAATAAACTAATAGCACCATGGTGTCCAAAAAATTCCAGATGGTTCTTCATAAGCTGCTTTACACACTACGATAAGCGAAAATGCTGTGGCTTTTGTGAAATTTTCAGAAAAAATTCCTAAACATGGATTTGAGCTGCAAGATTTTTCGAAGAGTGACACGCTTTGCGAAAATTTCCGATTTTTAAGAATTTTTTCTAAAAGTATTGAAACTGATACAGATTGGCCTATCTTCGTAGTATGTAATACAGCTTGTAAAGAGACAGTTTCAAAATTTTGAAGTGCCTGGCATAATTAGTTTATTTGTAATTATGTACCAAAATCACATGATTTTTTCGAATAACACCGTTAAGGGTGCTCGTAGCGTACATCTTCCCCGCCACCTGTTTTGATCCCAGTAATAATTGAAAAGAAGAAATAAAAAGGAAAATACAGCTAAATATAGATCTACTTTAGTAGCGGCCATTTTAGTCCACAAAATCGTAGATTTCATTACTTCTATTTATTTTCAACAAATATGGTGAAGTTTAAATCAAGTGAAGCAAAAAGGTCATTGTAAATTTTGTTTTTATTTAAAGAATTGTTTTACGGCCGATTCCCAATCATAATGAAGCTTTTAAAATAAAAAATTGTATCTAGCGGTGTATATTTCAGAATTTCTTTGAGCATGTTCGAATACTGGATAGAGCTTCAAATATCAAAAACAGTAACATTAAAGTAAAACAAAAGGTATCTCAGACCAAAAAGAAAAAGAAAAAGAAAGGTGTTCTTGCAATATGAATGAGGAGAGGGAAAGGCCAAGGAAAAAAACATTGGTGAGCTTAAAATTCATTAGATATATATATTTTTTTACATAACCCATAAGAAAATTGCGCCTTATTAGATTCATGGAAGTCTCAGACGGTACATTACAAAAATTTTATATACTTGTTAATATCGGTGCAGTGGCAGACTCTTTCAAGTACCAAGGAAGGGATGATATGATATAATATTAATTATTAATAAAAAATAATGAATATATTAATCATTTTATAATAACTTGTTTAACAAATGCAATTAACGGAATAACAACTGAATAATTAATAAAGTAATAATTAACAGTATGATAGGTGCATCCACGGAGAGGGCTATGGGGGCTAAAGCTCCCCTAAAGCCACCCGAAGATTTAGATCTGAACACGCCTAACCCCCCGCGAAGATTTAGATCTGAACACGCCTAACCCCCCGCGAAGATTTAGATCTGAAAAGCTTCGAAAATTGTTACAAATGAATTAAAATATTTTATGTTTTAAAAATTGTCTTAAAATACTTTTAAAAAGGACGTTGGTTTTCAAATATTTGTAGTTAGTGTGACACATGTACTACAGTATTTTTTTACAATAATGTATAATACCGTAACTTTTTGTTTACAGTGTGAATAAAAATATCAGATAATTGTTTATGACTTTATAACTAGGTATGTTGATAGTGGGCTTGTGTTCTACGGGCAATTGATACAGAATATTTTGACGTTATAGTTATAAGGGAGTTATAACTATAATCGAAGTCACTATAAGCGAATTCAAAATATTGTTTTTCAATAAAGTATTTGTAGGTCTAGCCCCCTTAAACCAAAATCCTGGATGCATCACTGAACAGTATTAATAATTAATAAACATTAGTATGACAGAGCATTTTACCAGAGTTGGGTCGTTCCTTCATTACATCTTGCTAAAGAAGGTGTTTTTTCCCGGCATATATCATTGTTTTCTAAACTACGATTTCGTGGACTAAAATGGCCGCTACTGTAGTAGATCTACCTTTACTCGGATTTGCTGTGGTAAAAACAGGTGGCGGGGAAGATGTACGCTACTAGCACCCTTAATGAGATGGTAGCTATGAGCACGGCCGCTACGAGCACGACACCGATTAAATATGACAATTAAATTATAAGTACGACGTACCGTCTTTACTTATAATTTCCTTAATTTGTCATCCATTTTATTAATTTAAATTCATATTCTACTGTTTTATATGTATAAATTATAATGTAAGTTAATTATAGGCACATTTATTATACAAACATTAAAAATTTCGTTTGGCATTTAGTATGAAATCCGCGTAGTAAGTCAATTTTTAAGTGGCCCCGAGAATGAGGAGGTAACGTGATTTGACTGCATAAACACACAAAACTCACTTTTTCTTTGCCGGGATGTTCTTCACGTCTTTTTCGCTGTTAAAGACAGTCAAAAAGTTCTATCGAACTTATTTTCAGGATTTCATTTTTTTTTAAAAGTCCTTAAAAAAAAGAAAAGAAAAGAAAGAAAGAACGTTTCAGTTTTGTTTGTTTGTTTTTTTAATCTTGGCGGAATCAACGACGATGGCAAAAGAGTGTTATCCTGTTCCATTTACATCATGTTCAACAGCAGTGTAAGTATCAGTTGAGGAGAGATTGTTATCGAATTTGATCCCAAATTTAAACTGACCACTCCCATCATTCAAAAGACACATGAATAGTACCATCAGCATCCAGCATTGCTTTTGAAAAGAATCTTGGAATACTCCTCGGGGAATCTCTTCGTTTTCATCATCTTCAGAACGATGGAAGAGAACAGATTAACTCTAGGTTAAAAAAGTCAATAGAGCTGAAGGTGAAGAACTTGTTCAACATGTATAAAATCAGTTTTATTATTATTTATTTCTTTTTTTCTCCAAAGGGCAGGCACTTGCCCATCAAGCATTCGCCATTACTAAGGCCCATATTACAAGCCATTTTATTATGGGAGCACCCAGTGGGCGTCCAGCCAGGGTTCCCAGTAGAAAAAAAATTGGGGGAGATTTCTCACCCATCCAAAAATTTTGAGTGAGATTTCTGAAAGTTAAGTGAGAACATAAATATTGTTTAACATCATTTTATTTATTTATAGTACAATTTCAATAACATCGATTTTTCCGTTCATTAAAAAATTTTACAGCTTGATCATATAGAAAACTTTCTAAATTGATACTTCCATTAACTATTCTAATAAGATTGCTTAAATTTGCACTTGAATTGTTAAGGGATATTCAAAGTTAATGAATATTCAAATTTATTCAAAGAATTACATCCAGTTTAACTAAGCAAAATAATTATTAACTATAATATTTTATCTAGTATAATAAAATTATATAAAATAACTTAATATTTATATATTTATATAAATATTAAATTGTATTATACTACAAAGTTGGTAAGATACAAATATGTGTGACAAAGTTAAAACAGATATAGTTACCCAGCAAGCACACGCAGGTTCTCTGAACGTTTATTAACGTTCAGAATTAAGTTCAAATTCTTACTACAGTATTAGCTAGATTATCCGGCATTTAACTGGAAAATTTCAGCTTTTTTTTCGGGGGGGGGGTGTCTTCTTAAAAGATTGATTAACTCTTACTGTGAACGACAACTAAACTTAGAATGGAAAGAGGGGGGAGGGTCCAAATTTCAAACTGCCAGAGGTTATCAATAATTCCATGAATTGTGGTGGTATATAAAAAAACAAACAGATGAAATGCTCTCAAAACTCATATACGATGTACACACATACAAAAACAGAACATTTTACAGCTGGCAAGCAGGAGGAATACAAAATAATACATACAATAATAATAATATAATACATAAGTATTATTATTATTATTATTATTGTTATTATTATTGTTATTATTTATGCAAAATAATTCTAGAAGAAATATTGGTCATAGGTTGAAAAACAAAAAAGAAACTCTTAACTGTATGCGTGCCCGAATGCCATTCCACATAGACAAAATAAAAAAATATAAAAAGGACCGCTTTATAATTACCGACGTCAGATTTCACGACGCTCGAATCGATGACAATTTGCTGGCAGCAAAACTAAACAAACGCAGTACGGGAACAGTATGTTTATTTACAATCGATACTTCGACGTGTTTACCGAAGGTCAAAAGGCCCTGGCCTCGTGGCCTACGTTAGTTGAGCGTTACATAAGGGCTTCATTAGCCTCTTGCCATTATGCAAACATAACAATTGCCCGGCTGACTGCCATTACAGCGCACGCGTCCGGGCTACACTCGTATCCGATACGAGCCTGGCTCAGTGAAAACGGCCTTTAGCATCTGATAGGCAGTATTTTGTTTTCGTTTCGTCCTGCAACCGCAGGCGTATGTTTAACATCAAACATCAAAACTCCAACATCGTCTCACGGAAATCTGGCGACCAAATAAACGGTGACACGTAGCGACTGTGACCGTTTTAAATGCATGCAGACCTAAATGTTAATGCCAAAAAGCAAGTAAAAGAAAAAGGTGGGGTGGGGGTGGGGTTGCAGTTATAGATATAAAGCGAGTTTAATAGGGGTGTGCCATGTCTATCCTGTTTTGTGTTTAGTGAAATTTGTTTGCATATAACTAATCATTTAAGTGAGCGTTGTTTTGTTTTATCATTAAAAAACCTATGACGAGAGTAAAATTAGTTTAATAAAATAAGATTTTCTATTGGACATTGTTTTCTGTAATTTTGCATTGTGGGGCGTCACTGACATTTGCGCAGCAAATTCAATGAGGACTTCGTGTGACTTATTTTGGTGAGACATCGGTACAGATTGGTGTTGAAATTATGTAAAAATGCGAAGCAGGGAGATGGAAATGTTAAGCATCCATAAAAATCGAAATTAAGTCACTGAGTAACTACAGACATTAACTAAATCAGTTAATGTATTGAAGTGTCAATCGATTATCCAAACACAGGTTTAAAAAACAGTGAAGGGATTTTCTATACATCAAAATAAAGTAGGGTTCTCAGATATCAATTTCATTTTTTATTTTTCGAACACGAAGACAACGTATGCTTGTCGGTACCTAATTTTGATTTGTTTTTAAGTAACGTAGTAATTATACCCGTATCTATTACTCAAAAAAAAAAAAAAAAAAAAAAAAAATGAATGCGCGCGCGCGCGCGCGTGTGTGTGTGAAGCTTAATATAAGTTACTTGCTTTGAAATTTACTCACAGTATAGTATTATGCAGTTGCATTTTCTGAAATTTAGTATTCAACTAAACT
The DNA here is from genome assembly GCA_038373885.1 of Cheiracanthium punctorium. Taxonomy (NCBI): domain Eukaryota; kingdom Metazoa; phylum Arthropoda; class Arachnida; order Araneae; family Cheiracanthiidae; genus Cheiracanthium; species Cheiracanthium punctorium. Next base: position 20,433 of record JAWZYV010015702.1, read on the forward strand.
TTATTCCATTCCTTCAAGGTTGAGTGTGTGTCTCAACCAATTTTGTCAAAACTTAAAGAAATGAGTAGATGAAATGTATTCAGGGATGGATGTTAGACGGAACAAGACAGGGATTTACAGTTGTGCCAGAAAAGACTTATTTCTTGGTGTTTTACGAAACGGCATAGCCTTATTTTTCGCTAGCATTCGTTCCTAAATGTGATTAGTATCTCGTTTTATTATGCAATCTTATTCGAAAAAAAAATTGCTTTAAAACTTTTATATAACAAATGCATAAATAAATATAATAAAAATAGTAATAATAATAATAATAATAATAAAAGTATTTCGTTTTGAGTGAGGCAAAATGCTATAAAAAATATAATATACAAAATGTTTCACTGAAAGGTTAAGGCTCTGTTCTACGCCTGTCTCCCATGCGTACGGTCGTGGGTTCGATTCCCACTCATACCATGGTTGTTTAAATTTTCTGTCTCTGCGTTAGAAAAATTGTTTCATTTCTTTGTCCTCTTTTTTCGTCGAGAATTTAAGTTAACAAGGTAGAAAAATAAATTAAATAGACACGTAGATTATGGTACATTTTCCAACCTAATGAAGTGAAGAAAGACAGATAAGACCAACGCATACACAATGTAGCACTTTCCAAAATAATGTAGCAAGAAGACAAATAGGACCTACATATGGATTATGATGCATTTTGCAGCATAATAAAGCAAAAATGTCAAATATCCATTCGTGAGTTGTGATACCCTTTCCAACATAATGAAGCAATGAAGGGAAACAGAAAGTGTTGCATTTTCCAACGTAATGAAGCAAGAAAGACAAATAGAGCCGACGCACAAATTATGATATCTTTTTAATATATAGCATACTAATGGAATTTGTGTTTAAAATAATAAAGGGTTTCAGAATTAAATTAAAAAAAATACATTTATGGTTTGTTTGTTTTTTTCCCGTGGGAAGAATGCTAGAAATGGCTTCAATTTTGGTTAGACTGTTGATTTTAGCATCTTAAGAGATAATAACCGACTCTGATACAACGCTAATTGTAATGTTAAAAATAGAATATGAAATTCATTATTTATTTTAAGTAGATAAAAAAGAAATGTATAGAGTGTCCTTTACATTAATACAAATAAGAATTATTTTATGTGCTAGAAAATTCCTTTTTACATGCATAAATCTTAAAAATCGGCATCAAAGAAAGCGCCCTCTGATTTCGGATAATATGAGACTTTACTAATACGCACTTTTTTTACTATTATACGCACGCCTACTTTTTAATTTTGATCCACGGTAAAGCTTCCAACTACCTCATATGCTACCTCAACTATCCTAAGACGCAAACTACTGCAAAGTTCTACAAAGTGAATTTTAATCCATTATTTATTTTTAGTTTCGGTTAACAATAAGTTGTAAATGTTATTATCAGGGGGGAAACAATTTGGCTGCTCCAATCCATGAAATCCGATTCAATAAATTATTTTCAAAAATAAGTCTTAGTAAAAAATAATTGTTTCTTCCCGGGAGAAGAGCTAGTAGTGTATAAAAAGTATTGAAATGTTCCTCAAATGTCTGATAAATGGCCAAACGGAGAAGACACTGAGCGTAGGTAAACGGCTGAAGTGTAAAGGCCTAGCTAGGGTTTTGGTTTACCGCACGGCTGTCAGTCTATATGGTCTGGAGTTTTGAACGGCTTTCTCTATACTTTGAAAGTGAATCCGAGATGTAAAGGGCCCCTTAAAAAGTCTTCGCTTTGGTAGATAGCTCAAGTGTGTTTTGCCTCAATAAAATAACAAACTAACCACAGTAATATATAGGAATCCACATTATAGATGAAAACGCAATAATTCATGAGAAAATATAAAGCATTCACTACCTTCTACCGAGCGCAGAAACGTTGCCATTCTATGAGGAATTTTCGCTGCAAGTTTAAGAGAAAAATGCAGTATTTTTCTTATTTTCTTCAAATGACCATTTAATAAGGAATTACCGCATTATATGTGCTTTTCTGTGATGTTTATGTTCACTTGGATCATATTTTGAACTGCTGAAACTAACCGAACCATGAAAAATATACTCTTGCAGTTCTACTATAAAGGTCCGGATAGCTTGCCTTTGTTATTTTTGTGCATTGAATATTGTTACCTGCCTTTTGTAGTAAATGTAACTCACAGCTATAGCAACAACAACAACAAAAAAAAAAGTTTACAGTGTTGGTCTATACCTTAGACCAAGCGCTGATATTGTATTGCTGGTGAGTATCTCTCTATTCTAAAAAAAAGTAAAGGCCGCTGACGCTGGCGCTGTCAAAGCTTGTTGATCTATCTCCTCTTAAACCATGGGGATTTGAGTTTCGACTAAGGTGCCCACAGATTCGAAAAATTCCGAGGAACCTGCTAAGCTGACTTAAATTTCGAAAATCGAATTATTTTAGAAGATATTAATAAAAAACTGAAAAAATAAACATAATAGTTGCCACATAATTTTACATATAACATAATGGTTGCCAGATTTGGCATAAAATCATTCATTCCTCTGCAACAAAGCGTTTCCAAGTATCTAGAATCGCGTGAAATTTACAAACATGAGTTAGAATTACGCCCATTTTACACCAAAATAAAAACTATCTTTCTTCTATATTAATGAAACAATGTGTAAACTGTTAGTTAGTTTGTTTGAATGTGTCTCGCGTAGCTCGCAGACGGGTGATCGTAGACCTACCAAATTTTGTACGGAAATTTCACATGACAGTTCCCGACACACCTCGAAGCGATTTTTTCAAAATTCGAATTATTTTAGGAGATATCGATAAAAAACGTATCGCAAAAGGCTAATTTTTTGCTTTCCGCCATTTCGTAATTGTAACCCCACAGTGGGAAAAAGCGACGTTTCAGCTTATCTAGGTTGCCACATTCGGCAAGTTTATTAAATGATTCAGACTCTTGAAGTAAAAATAAAAGAATAACGATTTTTTTTTGGGGGGGGGTCTAGATTATTTGTAAGGGTGTTTTTAAATTAAAATATCGTGTGCATGGGAAATCAGAGCAGGAATGAAATGTTTTATACTCAAAAGAAACATTTTTAGAAATTTTCTGAGACTAAAATGTGCAGCTTTTTAATTTGGCGAAAAATTAAACGGTTTTGTGCGATTTTGAGGAGATGATTCTAATGCTTGGTGCAATTTATCGTAATTTATCGTCTGTTGAATACACCTGAGAATAAGTTTTTGAAATTTTCATTCAGTTGGAATTGTGCATTTTTCTGTGCAGCTTTTCTCCATCTATTAATGACTATGTCATTTTATCTCTCACCCCCTTTATTGAAAATTGTATGAAAAACGTGTCCCAAAAATGCGACATAAAAGTATGCCACATAATTTTACATATATTTAAATACTATTAGTTCACAACAGCTTTAATCTATTGTTACAATATTTCGTAAGCTGTAGAATAGGCATGTGTCAATCGCCAAATAATGAAAAGTCGCCATGGGTAGCAAGCTATCCTATCTGTTCCGTAGCTTTTATTAACTTTACATGTACGCAAGTCGCCAAATAATGAAAAATCGCCATGGGTGACAAATTCGCAAGGTGTCCAATAGGTTTTACATTATTAAAAATAAGCTGAAACAGATGTTCTGATTTTATTATGCTTTAGGTCCTAATTAATATAACTTTTGAATGGCAACATTAAATATCATTGTGTTTATGAGGAGTGCAAATAATTTTTCCATCGATTATAAGCGGAGTCCGCACTCCAGGTGGAGTATAGCTCAGGACCCGTACAACACAGATTCCCATTACAAAATATCTTCCGTGTTATGAGGGGGAGGGGGTCTACTGTAGTGTGAACTTTAAATTTTTATGTACCAATGAACATGCAAGAACCAAGCAATGTGTAGATCAGTAACATTCTATCTGATCCAATCTTCGGGTTTTGTCTGTTGAAATTATGTCTTTTTTACGAATAAGCCTTATTAGGGGCCGAATGCCCGCTGTCAAAAGCTTGTTCGCCTATCTCCTCCTAAACCGTGGGGATTTAAGTTTCGACTAAGGTGCCTACAGATTTGAAAAATTCTGAGGAACCTGCTAAGCTGACTTAAATTTCGAAAATCGAATTATTTTAGAAGATATTAATAAAAAACTGAAAAAATAAACAGAATGGTTGCCAGATTTGGCATAAAATCATTCAATCCTTTGCAACAAAGCCTTTCCAAGTATCTAGAATGGCGTGAAATTTACAAACATGAGTTAGAATTACGCCCATTTTATGCCAAAATAAAAACTATATGAAATAAGCAACTCAAAATGTATTACACAAAGTTGACAATTTTCAAATAGTAAGTTCGCTTAGACAACAGGAGTTTAGAATTAGCGATTATCCGTTTTTCCAAAACAGAATAACTAATATCTTGAAAATAAAAAATAATTAAAATGCAGATTATTTTAAAGCCGGTTCGGTCCAGCTGGATTATTTGCTAGCAGTAGAAATATTTGGCGGCGTTAACTATGCCATTATAGCAGCTATAGTCAGGCGCGTAGCCAGGAAAATTTTTCGGGGGGGGGATATGAACTTATATGTGTATAAATAGACGGAATTTCATCACTAATCCAAAAATTTCGGGGGGTGATATATCCCGATAGCCCCCCTGGCTACGCCCCTGGTTATAGTACACTTTAGATATTTGCTAGCGCGACGAGATGGTATAATTCGTGGTGCTAAGTACGCCAATCTGCAAACGATTATGTAAATGAAAATATGGATAACGGTTTTTCGGTAACTTTAAATGAACAGTAATTATAGGTTGTGAGCATGTGTAAATTGCCAAATAATGAAAAGTCGCCATTGGTGGCAAGCTATCCTATCTGTTCCGTAACTTTTATTAACTTTATATGTACGCAAGTCACCAAATAATGAAAAATGGCCATGGGTGGCAAATTCGCAAGGTGTCCAATAGGTTTTACATTATTAAAAATACAGCTGAAACAGATGTTCTGATTTTATTACGCTTTAGCTCCTAATTAATATAACTTTTGAATGGCAACATTAAATATCATTGCGTTTCTGAGGAATGCAAATAATTTTAACAGCGAATATAAGCGGAGTCCGCACTCCAGGTGGAGTATAGCTCAGGACCCATACAACACGGATTCCCATAACAAAATATCTTCCGTGTTATGAGGGAGAGGGGGGTCTACTGTAGTGTGAAGTGTAAATTTTTATGTACCAATGAACATGCAAGAACCAAGCAATGCGTAGCTCAGTAACATTCTATCTGATCCAATCTACGGGTTTTGTCTGTTGAAATTATGTCTTTTTTTAAGACTAAGCCTTATTAGGGGCCGAATGCCTCATACGAAAAGTGAGCGTAGCGAGTCTGGGGGGCCTTGGCCCCTAGTCTATTTAAAAAAAAACTATTTGCTCACTGTACGATGAAAAAATGATTTGTTGAATTGAATAAAATTTTATTTATTCAGAAAAATTTGGTTGGCGCTATTTCAATCGAACAATTTCATTGGTTTTTTTAACAAAGTTTTTGTTAAACTAACAAAATATTTTTTTAATGAAGAAAAATTTTGCTGATTCAACAAAATATTTCTTTGAAATAGAGCTAACCAAAATTGTGTTCATCAATAAAACTTTTTTAAATGCACGCAAATTTTTTTTCCAATGACCTTGTATCTCCCTCCTTAAAATTTTAATGTTATCAATAAAAGAAAGATAGACAGCAATTTAAAAATAATGATAAAGTTTGAGGTCGTTAATTTACCGAGATAGTTGCTAAAAGAGACTAGATCAAACTAGAACTTTTGGTAATTTTAAACTTTAAGGGCACGTATCTTGACCATTACATCGACGACTTGAAATTTTGCACGTACACATAATAATGTAGAAAAAAAAATACAAAACTGTTTTTAAAATCTAAAAAGCTCCGTTCCTCTTCAGTTTCTCCATTTTAGATATTTTGGAACTGCAAAAAAACAGTATCGCCCACACTGTTAAACACTTTGGATTGAAAGGTCATAAATAGGGACCAAATTTTTATGACATTTGTATTTTTTTTTTTTTGGCATTTTTTAATGTTTAGGGTTTTTTTAAAAAAGATTTTCTAGTGTATTTTTGAGATTTTGGGGCATTATTTAGTATTTTATGTTTTTTTTTGTTTGGGTCATTTTTTTAATACATAGTCAGGTGTAAATATAATTTTTCTTTCTTCAATATCTTTTTATTATTTTAACATATTTGTTTTAAATATTATTGTATTACATCTCAGTTTCTTTAAATAAATACGTTTTAATGAGACAAAATGTATTTTCAGCTAGGAGTTATTTGTTTAGATTGCAATTTTTTTTTTCAATTGTTAGGGCATGTTTTTAATTTTAAACGCTGTTTCTGAAGTTTCTAAAGGTATTTTTTGCATTCTTTGAGGGCATTTTTATAAATATTCTAGGTCATCAAATCCTGGCTTTAGTCATAAATATGCAGAAAAATAAGCGAATGAACTAGATTTAAAACACGTTGTATTTATGTTAGTTGAGATAATAAGCTTTATTCGCTTGAGAACTGGTACTTTGGCAACTTTAAAATATCGGAGAATAATTACAGGAACTTATACCTCAAAGAAATATTCTCCCAGAATAAGCTAGAATATTCAAGCTATGAAATTTAAAATTAACCGAACTTTTTTAGGGGCGATAGGTTGGTTAATTAAATTTTTTGATTCATCCTTTTGAAAAAAAAAAGATAACTTTTTAAACGCATGGGATCTAAAAGAACAATTTTTAAAATAATATTTTTTTCCCGCGCATTTTACCGGCGATATACCCTGTGGATTCCTATGCGTGCGTTGAGCTAATTTTCTCATTAAACTGAAACTTACTTTTAAAGAAAGGTTATTAAAAAATCGCTAGAAAGAAAAAAAAAGTTTCCTCAGGTTAAGTCCATTTTTTATCCTATTACATGCCTCCGCATCCGATAAACTGGGAAGCATGTCGGCTGCGAAACCGTACTGACCATCAGCTGTCTTCTAGATAAGTAATGAACAGACGCAAGTAAGGTTGTTGTTTTTTTTCGGGGGGGGGGAGTTAATTTAGAACCCACCCAATATCATTAAAAAAATATTACATTAACGTTAAGTAACATTTTTTTAGTAATGTTTTATTTTTAATTCACTATAAAACGAAATGCTACCATGTGCTTCCCCCCTGTTTTTAGGTATACGTGGCCCCGAAAATGGAAGAGGGGGAAAAAAATACTGAAAAAAAAAATTGAAAGAGAGAGGGAGGGCGATCGCGTGACGCTAGTTGTAGGAAGGCAGCTTGTGTTGAAAGAGAGAGAAGGGATGGAAAATATATAGAACAGAGAAAAAAAAGTATAAAAAAAAAGTGCTCAGAGTTTAGTTTTGACATAGAGTAGGAGAGCCCCGATAAATCTGGCCTAAAGAATAAATTTAGAAAGAAAAAAAAAATGTTTGCTTGTTATCGATTCTTGTGCTTCAGGTAGCAGAGCACCTATATAGATCACGGCCTGAGAACAGACAGGAATGTAACATATAAATATTCCCTCCCCATACGACTGACGGTTAAAAGTTTAATGCACATTCTGTCATAAGCTCGCATAGACTTTCCTTTTGTTGTTACATTTTTTAGCTTTTCGCTCAATCTCGTTTTTAAAAGACTCGGTAAGGTATACGAGGCTCACCTATCCGTCTCTGACAAATTCAGCCCTATAAAAGTCTAGGAAAATATATATTTTTTTTAAATGAGATGGCACACGATGCTGAATTTATTGTTTTATAGGGACAGGGAAAGACGGGAGGCAGAGTGAAATGGGGATGAGGTAAACCAGCTTGCCATTACTTTTGGAGATAAAAGGGAAGGTCAAGTATAGACATATTTCATTACTGTTACAAGGCGTTTATGGAGATACGATTCATGCTTTTAAACTAATTTACCGGAATTGAAACAAATAAACCTGGGAAAGCAATGCCCCAAACTTACGCGATAGGAGGGACCGAGCGATAACCACGTAAGTCCGGGTATAATGTCACATATAAATTATTTTTGACTGAGGCCTGAGACTCAAGAAAATAAAAAATTAGAAAAAAAAAGCTTTAAAAAATCTTAGATAATACATATGTTTAACAAATTATATTGTTAAAATCATAACTCAAAATTATTTTGGAAGTAAACAAAAACCGAATCGACGAATTTTGAAAACCGTGTAACTCCGGGTTCGCTTAAGTCGAGGTATTGCTGTACTTAATTTTCTTTAATTTCTTCAATTTACAAATGGATGAAATATATGAAATATGGTGAATGATATTCATGAGTATTTCATACAAACTAACCATATAACATTCTAATTTTTCTCACTGATCTTTCGACATTTGACATGGTGATGTCTTACTAAAATCAAAGTTGCAAAATTTGACTTTCTTTGTCCCCTTGTTTTTCTTGTCTTCTTAATTCTTTTGTTCCCTTCTTATTATCATATCATTTTCTCTTCACAGTTTTCATTGTTTGATATTCAATTACATATGTAAAAATAACATAATTTTTTTTTCAAATCTGTGATAGACGCGTTTTCCATATTTTAGCATTCATGCATTCTTTAATCTCTTTTTTTCTTAACAGTTTAACGCGCGGTGTCATCGCTATGAGGACACAGCTCTAACATTTTGACTGTTTTGATTCTCGAAGAATAAATTTGATTTCAATAAAATACTTAAGGAGGACATAGTTACACGAGAATCCTTTTCTATTTAGCGCATTACATCCAGTAAAAATGATCGATCATTTGTAAAATGGGTATCAGAATTATTTTTATCAGTACTGGAGTCTGTTGAGAACTGGAGAATGTGAGGAAAATATGCATCGATATAAACGAAAAACTAGATAGACTGTCCAATGCCCAAAAAAGTGCAGACGTTGCCATTGCTCAATTTAACTACCAGCAACATGGCAGTTGATCGAATCGACCATCGCATGCCACAGAGCTAAAGAACATTTTTGACATAGCTGCCGGCCACCGCACTGCCAGCTGTGTCAAACCGCCACCATTCGAAATATGAGATCGATCGCCATGTTGCTGGTGGTTAAATCGAGCGATGGCAACGGCTGCATTTTTTCGGTATTGGGAAAATGGTTGCGGTTCAAAGTGTTAATGAAATTTAATTCTAATGGCTGGTGAGAAAATTGTAAGGAAATCCTACGTGCGTAAAAAATAAATTCCTGCTCACACAGATCTTTTGTTTAGTAAAACTTATAATCGCCGGCTGATACACGTTGGCATCCAAGTTCAAAAGGGGGGGATTAGACGGACGGAAAAAAAAAAAAAAAAAAAAAAACGAACTCTCTCTTTTAACAAATTGCCTCCACCGTCGGTCCCTGACAGGGAAGGGCTCATAAAAACCGCTTCCATGCGATATATGCATAGAGACGGAGGAGAAGGTTATTGTTTTAAAGAGACGAAAACGCCGTTTTAAGGGGCTTTTGCGGATACCGTTCTGATGAGATGAGGGAAAGAGACTGAATTATGGCTGTGTGTCCGGATAATGCATTTTAAACTGTTTCGGAATCGGTGAATAAATACCATTCTGAATGGACTGTGGGGGAGCTCGATAATGCTCCGCCGAGGGAGAGAGCCAGCCACCAGCAGCACAGCTTCCGTTTTATGTTCTCGAGTAAATGCAAAAGGATTGAAAAATGGGAACGTTTAATCTGATGTTTTCTATGTCGATAAACAAGAAGTAAGTAAAACGATAGCATTTGGGAAGTTCACATGGAAACATCGATATCATATTTCTTCAAAATGGGTTGGCATGACAGGTTGTTTTCTTTTTTGTTCGCTGGTTTTAATTGCCTCAGATTTTTAGAGATTTGAACGCATTCATTAAGTATGTACCCATAAAAGTTATGACGCCAACTGTGTAATCCATTTCATAGGCTTGAAATTTAAAATTGATTAACCATCCTAAAATTAATAAAATGTCTCTGAGAACTGAGAAAAAAAATTGCAAATAATCTATTGTATATTTGTGCGATTGAGAAAACTGCATGAATTCTGCCATGCTAAAGCGAATTCCACTGCTTTTAAGTTTTATAGCGAGAACAGTGTCATCCCTGTTGCAGTACAATATTAGTAGCCAATATTAGGAAGTGGACATTTAGGAAATATTAGCCCCAATTACGTCTGCCAATAGTGAGCTAATGCTTTTACAATATTCTTTAATATAGAAGTTTGTTTATAAGTGTTCCAAACGTAACTCCAATATTTGTCCAATGCTAAAAACACAAGAGAAATATTTTTAATAAATGATATCACTAGTTAAAAAGTGGCATTTCAAAGAAAATATTTCCAATATAACCTTAATATTAGCCCAATACTGGAGATGCAATGGAAGTATTTCCAATTAATCACCAATGAAACAAATATTGTCCGAATAATTAATCACCAATGAAACAAATATTGTCCGAATGTTTGCAATATTGATTTCTCATTGGAGAAATATGTTGTTGTCCGTATTAAACATTTTAGCACATTGGTTACTCATTATGTGAAACGACATAGTTTTACGCAACCTTCTGAAGTAAAAGCACTGTTGAAATAAAATCCAGACTGTCATGATCTCTATATTAGAGTGCACTAAAAAATGTTTTTGATGACATCTCATTACACTCACTGTATATTTTGTACGCGACAAGTATTAAAACTAATACATATAATAATTGACAACTGCAGGCAATAAAACGAAATACAGCCATATAATAAAAAAATACCTAGTAACAGGAGCGTAGCAGTCTAATAAATTTGGAAGGGCCTCAGTGTGTTATATCATCAGTTTTGGATACTGAAGACACCACACTGAGCTGTTCTGACGAGTTTTCCTGCTCTTCTCCAAGGGTATGAGGGGAAGGGAGCTCAAGCCCCCTGAGCCCACCTTTTTCCTGCGCTACTGCTGAGTTTCCTCCTCATAACTGCCAATAATGCCAGACGCATTATGGGTAAGATTGTCCCATCATATACGTGTTTAGTAACGGTAAAACTAAATGATAAGTACTAGTAAAACTGTGTACGTTATGTTCTTTATCTCGTTTCTTAGGATAAATAATCAAGGGGTGCTGGGAAATATGCTACTGAATGTGGAAAGTCCTGACGTGCATACAGTTCCACAACCGGTTCACAATAACATAAAGTTATTAGATTTCTCAGTCAAAAGTGGCCGCTAGTTTTGAAAAAACATTGATATTACACGCTTAACCCAAACGAACAAAATTCGATCAGTCGGAGATATTTTTGGCCCAGTTTTCAAAGTGTGCTTCTCCTTTAGGAGCGTTTTTCGATCACAAGAGCGGAGCGAAATATAACAACAAGCGAGTAGGGGAATTCTCAAAAAAAAAAAAAAAGGCGCAGTGAGGAGGGGAATTCTCGGGAAAAAAGACTACTTATTGAGCACTTTTGCGGAAATACCTGTAGGTTTCCATGGAAACGGATTGCTCCGCAATGTACCGTTTTTTTATTTCACTCTTTAAGCATGTAGACATCTCTTTATTAGAAATTTATTTATTGAGATTACTCTTGATTGCTATATACTATAGTTTTTGGAAAGCATAGTTCTTTCGCATACCAAGAAAACAATATAAGCTTATTGCAATATATAACATTATTAGATACCCTAGTATATTCTTACAAATTAAATTAAAAGGAATCATCTTAGTTATTCAGAAAATCAATTTCTGGGATTCGACTGTATTTTAAATCTCACATCAGGAATACCGAGCTTTTTGTCAAACGTTTTTCCAAGATGATGAGATTTTAAAATATTACAATGTGACAAAGACGATTACATTGATTATTGCGTGCTTAAATTCTAAATTTTTTCATCTCTTTAACACATAGAGCATCTTTGGAATGTTTTTTTCGCCACAACCATTAACCAAAGGAAACTTTCTCTTCACTCTGTGTTATACCTAACTTCAAGTTCTAGTTACTCTTTTGCAAAACCTAACAGAACCGATCGTACAGCATCTAGCTGCTGTCCATACTTGAAAATGGGATTATGTTGGTTATTATGTTGGAGGTTCTACTGCTGGAGGTACTATATTTAATAGCTTGCATCAACAATACCGGGCTTTTTGTCAAAAATTCAGAAATTTATTTTCTCCTCACTGATATAAACATTTGTACATTACCGATATACGACGGCCTCAGTTGTTTGCACAGGAAAATCAATTCTAATACTGCATTCGTAAGACAGCGAGTGCAGAAAACCAGCAGAACACTCCCTAGCAACTGATTTATTTGATGCTGCTCATCTCGAGACACCTGACGTTATTTTATTTCAGATTACACCCCGCACATATTGAAACCGAACACATCCCATTATCTGAACGGGGCTTAAAACTCATCACGGTGAAAAGGCAAAAATCGAAACAACGATCTCCGAAAACTTTTATGGAATAAAATGAAAGGTAGAGAGGTGGAAAGAGAGAGAGAGAGAGGGGGGGGGGGTGGATCTCCGTTTGAAAATTCTTCCTCAAACGTGTCATCGAACACAACAACACTAACAAATAGTGAAAATACGGCTCCCACAAAACGAAAATATCGTTCGTGACTAGGCCGCTGCCACCCATTCCGCCTAAACTTTTCAACGCTCGGGGAAAAGACAACACGTTAACTGATTTTATTACACACGCGGAATTCCGGACGAAATGAAAACCTTTATACAGAAAAGTGGTTGCCTCAGCCACCCCCTGCCACCCCCCCCATACCTACGCGGGCCCCCTCCCCCCCTCAGCCCCGCTATCCTTACGCCGTTTTCCATTTAATACTTAGTATCGCATCCAACTGTCATGAGAACAGACCATCCGAAAATGCAGCCGACTCTTTTAAAGGAAAACTTTGCTCCAGTAATTAAATCAGCTCCCCCCCGACTACCTTCCCACTCCCACCATCAAGTTCCATGGGGGTGTTCGGTTGCGCCGTTTTAATCTACTTCCCCCACCTCCCACCTCTTCTCCACAATTTAAGAGAGGATGGAGGTGGGGGGAAGGCTGGGGGGGGGCTCCTTTTCCCATTCGCTTGATGGATATTCAGCCCACGAGAAACAATATCTTGCAGATCACGCGAGTTTCACTTGCGCGTAATTTCGGGTTAGTTGCCGCCCGGTACATACATACACCGCCGAACTTCCCGGGTAGAAGAGGGGGAGATTCCGGGCAACAATTGGCGTCTTATCACCAGAAGAAGGTTGCAGGTGAGTTACGCCAAACAGATAGAGTTTTTAAGAAGGAAGCGAAGAAAACTTCGGAGTGTAATGAAGTGAAAATTGAAATTCCCTTCCCCTTCAGGATAATGATCCTAGACGTCTATCCTAACTTGCGGGCAATTGTCATGACTACAGGGGGTAGGAGGATATTCTTCAGGCGGAATTTATGACCTTTTAATGACCAGTCGGGATCCACCGAAAAAAAGCTAACGTTTGAAAAACCCAAACCCCTCTCCCCACTCAATCCAGAGAGCAGCGGAAGATTTCTTCCCGTATCAGTTTTCCTTCCTCCCTTGAAGTACATGTGAAACGGGGGAAGTTAGCATCGACCTTAAAGGATGCTTCTGACTTGCGTCTGCGTTGACGTGACTACAGGGGATAGAAGGGTATTTATCCTGCAAAATTAACGAGGTTTTAATGAAATGACCACTCGAGATCCATCGACGCAAACCACCCCTTCCACACAATAGTGAGAGCAACGGCAGATTTTTTCCTCGTCAGCGTGTACTCTTATACATTGATTGGTCCCGTACTGGTAGCGGCCGTGCTCATAGCGGCCATCTTCCCCGCCACCTGCGTTCACCACAGTAACAATTGAAAAGAAGAAATAAAAAGGCAAATCCGATTAAATATAGATCTACTTTAGTAGCGGCCATTTTAGTCCACAAAATCGTAGATTTGATTACTACTATTTATTTTCAACTAATAAAGTGAAGTTTAAATCAAATCAAGCAAAAAGTAATTGTAAATTTTGTTTTTATTTAAAAAAAAACTGTTTTACGACCTATTTCCAATTATAATGTTTGTGTTTAAAATAAAGTGTTTAAAATAAAAATTGTATCTAGCGGTGTATATTTTAGACTTTCTTTTAGTCTGTTCGAATACTGGATTGAGCTTCAAATATTAAAAACAGTGCTGGTTATAAAGCATTAAAGTAAAACACAAGACAGACAAAAAAATCTCAGACAACAACAACAACAACAACAAAAAAAGTGTTCTTGTAAAAAGAAGGAAGAGAGGGGAAAGGCTCAGGAAAAAATAATGGTGAGTTCAAAATTCATTATGTATATATTTTCACATAACCCATAAGAAAATCGCGCATCATTAGATTCATGAAAGTCTCAGACGGTACATTACAAAAATTTTAAATACTTATTACAAAAATTAATGTTAATGTCGGTGCGGTGGCTCTTTCAAGTATCAAGGAAGGGATGATATAATATAATATTAATTATTAATAAAAATAGTGTATATATTAATCATTTTATATTAACTTGTTTAGCAAATGCAATTAACGAAATAACAATTGAATAATTAAAAAAGTGGTAATTAATAGTATTAATAATTAATAAACATTAGTATGACATAGCATTTTACCAGAGTTTGGCCATTCTTTCATTACAACTGACTTTATATCTTGATCCCATGTTCATCGTGTTCGGTATCATTACTGAAAATACGCAAAGAAAAACGTACCCCTTCTCTCACCGTCACCAGTGTTTGCATTCCAGAACGGATCTTTTAATGCTCCATTGCTGGTACCCAGCAATGCGCTGCGCTTGTGTAATCGATGGGTTCCGGAGAGAGCATTCAAAAAACGACTCCTGGAAGCAAAACTTGTCACAGAAGGGGATCCTTCTCCGTTGTGTATTTTCAATGACGATAGCAAACAGGATAAACGTAAGATTCGAAAGTATGTTAAAATCCACAGCAAGTCGACAGAGTTTTAAATTAAGTTTACTCAGGGAAGGGAGCGAGGAATTGATTGCCACAAATATCACTATTGACCCCCACCCCCTCCTACACACACATACACTTGGATCCACCATTTTATCAATGTTTTTATTTAAAGAAAGTTCAGGCCCAATACTATCTTAAATTAAAAATTAAACAAGCATTAAGTCAGAGTATCAAAATTTCTGAACTTTACATGCAAAAATCGTGCAAATTGCATTTAACCCAAGGTGTTTCATACAACCTTATAATAATTGATAAGATAAGTGGAAAAGCAAGACGCTTTTATGTGAACAGTCTTTCAGTCAAGTATCTACAGATCATAGCTGTTCCTATAGGCTAAAAAGGAGAGGCGGCAAGGGACATGCGCAATCAAATTTAGACATTAGTGAAAAATTCTTCCTTTTACCCAAATGCATTTTTCTTTTTTTTTTCTAGCTGTGTGCGTGTTACAGAACAAACAACCATGTACATAACATACAGGGATCACGCTGAAATTTCTGAGACAATTTTTAGTTATTTTAATAAGTTTGCATTACTTTCTCCCGCTGACGATGATTTCGAGCAACTTCCGCAATTTAGCTGAAAAGTAAATTTTGAAAGAAAGAAAAATGGAACTGACGCAGGAGCATTATCGTGCACGTTAAAGAAAGTTTTGTTGAATTTAACAAAACGTCTTTGGTCAAACAGTTTAGTAGCTTCATTTTGTTGATTCAACCAAATAGATTTAACAAAATGCCTTTTTGTATCAACAAAACCTTTTTGTTGAATCTCAGAGCCAAAGGCATTTGAAATTGTTGAACATTTAATTTATCCATTCCACAAGGATATGTGCAGGAGAGCTCCAACCAAAGGGAGAGGAGAGACAAGAATGTCCATTTTCATTAGCAGGGATCGACAAAAGTTGTAAAGTCTTAGGAGACAGACATATATGAATATATATGAATTATATTAAAGGAAAATGCTAGTCGCGGGGGATACGTTTCAGTCGCTTGGGCGACCGAGATTTTTCGAACTCTCTTCATTAAACAAAAACAGAGTTATTAACGCTAATGCATGAAAACACATTTACGAATGGGCGATATCAAATACAAAACTATTCAATTGGATTTTTCAGAGTTAATTGAAAGTTTCAAAGGTAAGTCTAATTACTTTATCTGTTCATTAAAATGTACATTTTTATTTTAGTGTTTTTATGAAGATTAATTCAATCAAACTCGAGCTTTGACAGCTAAACAAATTTGTTAAAACAACTAGAATGACGTTCATGTCCAGTGATAAAAAATATCTGCATTTTTATTGAATCTTTTATAATGATTGTTTAGGATTTCGAATGTTAAAGGAAACAAAAATTAAGTCAGAGTGTAAGTTATGTAGTCTTCAGCGCTGGGACTGCATAATCAAAACATAATTTTAGAGATTGAAGACTAATGGAAGGGACTGTGAGTAAGAGACGGGATCCAAAATATTTAGTTTTCAATATCGATTGCGATCGTAAACTTATCGCATTGTGGTGTGTTGAAGATAGGACAACAGTTTTCTCTCAGACGAAGATTTTATTTTCACATTAGACACACACAGACATAAATATTTACAAATTTCTTAAATGATTCTTGATTAGATAAAGTTCGGAGTCAACCTGAGTTCGATTTGATTAGAATCCTCTGGAGAAATAGGTAGCTTTATACGTGCTCGAAGACAATTGTATTCAATTTCCGTGAGGGAGAAACAGGACTATATCTATCGTCACTGAAACACTGGTGATCGTAGTTCTAGAGCAACGTGCTCTCGCGGGAAACAAAACTTGAGAATTCCTTCTCAGGGCAATTTTCGGCAGAGGCCTCGGTCACTGGCCGACCGATAAACAAGACCCGGGCAGTCTTTACTGTGACACTGGTGTGTCACGTCGTTCCAGAGCAAAGTGCTCTCGTGGGAAACAAGGGTTCAGAATTTATTCTCAGGAAAAGTTCAGCAGATACCTCGGTCCCTGGCCGATCGATAAATTTTCACTAACGAAAAATTTTCCGAATCAAGGTCGTGAAAAAATCAAAATCACGCGGCAGAGAGCAGTCCTGGTGACCTGTCGCCTCCCCGTACCAACGCTCGACTCTCTCTTCTTCTCTCTCCACACCTCTCTTCTTCTCCTCGTGCAAACCTGTCCAACGAGTTCCCCTTCGCGGCTGTGGAATTTCCTCTTTGTAAGTCCACCTTGCTTGGAATCTTTTTGATGAGGCGCCGACCTGTCCTTCACTCGGTACACACGTACCTAGGAAAATTCCAACCGCTCTCCAAACGTGGGAAATCTCACAGCAATAAATCTAAATCTGAAACTGCACGCTGAATTTCATGAATCTCCACACATGAAAACGTGACAACTCCGTTAAAAAATAACACAGAGAAGTAAGCTTTGTTTAATAAATTTTAAATTAAACTGCAATCTTGGGTATAATTTAGTATTAAAGATACATACTTATTTTACCATGAACCGAGGAGCGATTCTGGCTGTCTTAACTGTCGTATGAACAACAACAACAAAAAAGTAACTTGAATTTCTTCAAATTAAAATCGTAGATATATAAAAACGCTAAAATAAAAATATAAATTTTGATGAATAAATAAATTAGTTAGTCTTACTTCTGAAACTTTCAACCAACTGTTTGGTGGGTTAAAAAAATAACATAGTAAAATCAACAAAATAATTTTGTTAAATGAGCCATGAACACACAAATTAACAAAGAAATTTTATTGATTCAAACAAACGATTTGGCTGATTTTAAATAAATAAACAATTTAAACAGTTTGGCTGAATTAACAAAACATTTGTTTACTTTAACTAAATTGTTTGGTTAAATTGACAAAATGTTTTGTTGAAATAACCATGTTGAAATGTTAATGTAATGTTTTGTTGAAATAAATGTCAAAATTATCTTGTTAATTTAAGAAAAATTTCGCTGGCGCTTTTTCAACAGGAAAATTTTGTTGATTTAACAAAATTTTTGTTGATTCAACAAAACATTTTTCCAGTGTTCTGAGATTTTTAAGTGGGGGTAAAACAAGAATGATTGATACCTTCAGCATCATTCTTGTTTTATCCCCATGCAAGGTTTGCTGTAAACGGGGGGGGGGTAGCTTTAACAATTCATGTTTGCGGAATATTGTGAACTTTGTGATACAACACTAACTAACGACGCTGGTAGCTCTATCTATTTGAATAACGATTGGAACTAACGATTGGAGATACACCTTCTGATATACGAAACGGAAGTTTTTTCTTTTTTTCCTGGAAGATAATGCATGTCACCTCAAATTCCCGTAGGATGGAGCTACCTCCCATTAACAGCAAACCCTTAAATTAATAGATGGCGCTCATGCTAAAATAATGTCTTAAATTAGCTACACTGATTTTTTTTCACAAGTTCCCTAGATGGTACTGGTTTTGTAAACAAAGAATTACGGATGTGCGATTGTCAGTTTTCGTACTATGAGGTAAATTACTTTTATGTGTATTTTGATGTAGTTTTTAAAAATTTTTGAGCTTATTTTTTGCTCTCAATTTTACAGATTTATGTTTTAAAGGGTTTTTTTTTTTTTTTTTTTTTTTTTTTTTTTTTTGTATGTGAAACTGACCTATTAATGATCCCCATTACTTTATGTTTCAAGTGATATGACTTTTGACTTTTTGAAAGCAATTTTCATATCTTCATTAAACTGGGCAAGAATCCCCGTGTACGATGGGGTAAAGATACGCATGGGGTTTATAATAATGGTTTATTGCCTAGTAATACACTGCTGGCCACCCAAATTGCAACACCAAGAAAAACAAGAGATATCACAACAAAATTTATTGTGTAGATAACATGTTGACCAAGTAACAAATGATTAAATTTACAGCATTCTATGAAGCGTGGTTCCTGCCAAAATCAGTACCCAGAGTAGCCGCCGTTGTTGGAGATCACAGCTGCCACACGCCTCGGCATTGATTCAAAGAGACTTTGAATGTGTTCTTGGGGTACAGCAGACCAAGCAGCTTCCACACGTTGCCAAAGTTGATCTGGTGTGACAGCTGGGGATGAACTCTGGGTCAGTCGTTGAGCAACCATGGACCACATGTTTTCTATCGGCGAAAGATCCGGAGAGCGCGCCGGCCAGGGAAGCAATTCAATCTGGTGATTGACGAAGAACCCTTGGACAATGCGTGCCACGTGTGGCCGTGCATTATCCTGCTGAAATATGGCTGTTGGCAAGCCCTGAAGGTAAGAAAGGACAACTGGCTCCAACACCTCGGAGATGTAGCGCTGGCTGGTTAAAGTACCGGCAATGCGTACTAGAGGAGTGCGAGAGAGATATCCGATACCGCCCCATACCATAATACCCGGTGCAGGACCAGTGTGACGGTGCATAATGCAGCTGTTCAGCATCCTCTCTCCACGGTGTCTCCAGACTCGAATCCGACCGTCGTGGTGTTGCATACAGAAGCGTGACTCGTCAGTAAAGAGAATTTCATTCCATTCTGTCGTCCACATCCTTCTTTCATCGCACCATTGGCGGCGGAGACGTCTGTGGTTCCGCGTCAGAGGTAGACAAAGCAACGGACGTCTTGCGGACAGACCATTCTGCTGTAAACGACGTCGAATGGTACGCGCAGACACTGGATGATGCGTTACAGACTGAATCTGCTGTGATATGGTTCGTGATGTGACTGAGCGGTCCGTCACTGCCATGCGTACAATCTGCCTGTCATCACGTGACGTGGTGCACTGAGGTCGATGCGGTCGATCACGTCTGTCCGTCGTACCCTCCTGCACCCAACGATCACATATCCGCATCACAGTTGTTTGGTTTCGTCCAATACGACGACCGATTTCCCTGAAAGATAACCCACAATCTCGGTATGCCACTATCCTTCCTCTGTCAAACTCGGATACTTGATCAAAAGATGATCGTTGTTTCCTACGAGGCATAATTTATCGTTTTTTTGAAAAAAAAGCAAGAAAAACACAATTGCTGTACTTGAAACCGTCGAAATCTCCAAGCCTTAAATAGCGCTTTGAGGTGGCGCCACAGGCGCGCTTGATGTGCGTCTGCGCTGAAATTCTAATCATTTGCATATCTCACCTCAGCTAATGCATGTTGTAAATTTCATATTATTTGCATGCTTCCTTCAGGGTGTTGCATTTACGATGGCCAGCAGTGTATTTTTGTTTGTTTGATATTCGCATGTTGTGTCAAGTCCTCAGCCTTCCAATAAACCATCATATTATGCTAAGTTATGGGCCTTCAAATGATGATGTCCATCAGGGTCGGAAAAATCTATTGCCCGACATGCAAGGTCATGTAAAATTTTCAACCAGACATGTATTTTATTTACTTTATTTATTGTTATTATTATTATTTTTGTGCCAGTGGACGAGGCATGCTTTTCACGGAATGGCATGTACAATAAGCAACACACCCATTACTGGGCGCTGGAAAATCCTAGATGTTTTAGAGATGTTCGACATCAAGTGCGGTTTGGTATTAATGTTTGGTATGCAATTTACAGTAGCAAGTTGATCGGTCCAGTATTTTACGATAGTACCTTAACAAGGGCACGGTATTCACAACTGCTGCAGAACGTAATGCCCGATTTTGTGGAGAACCTGCCGGTGTTTAATCTTAGGAATGTATGGTTTCAACATGACGGAGCGCCTGCTCACAAGACATCTCCAGTGAAGCAGTACCTCGTCACGGAATTAGGGAACCAATAATTGGGTATCTCGGTTTCGAAGAATGGCCTCCACATTCGCCTGATCTGTCTCTACTGGACTTTTTTCTGTGAGGATATCTAAAACTGCAGGTATATGCGACCCCTCCATAAACATTGCAGGACCTTAAATAGGGATGGACGCGAGACGCGAGAATTCTCGCTTTGCCTCACGTTCTCGCATTGTCTCGCGAGACGAGACGCGAGACGAGACAGGCATTTTTTTGCGAGACGAGAAAGAAAATATTTTGCGGGACGAGACGCGGGGCGAGACAGAGTCTTGTCTCGCGCGAGATTTCTCGCATTTTCTTCCGTCTCGCATAAATACGATTTGAAAAGCGACAATTTGCCTGAAGCCTCTACCGTTTAACTTCCGTCTCCTTCGTTTTCGGTCCTGGTATACTATCCGCACTCTACAATACGCACAAACACGTAACATTTAAAATTAGAACAGACGAGACGTATACAAAACACACAAAGGAGAGGATAAAGAAAGAGGCGGAAAAAAAAAGAAAACAGAGAAGAGTTGAAAGAAAAATAATTGGCAACAGTTTGGCAACTCATTTGACGAAAAAACAGTTTGGCGGGAATGACCGCCGGGATAATACGTAAGTACCAAGAAAAGTCCAGATGTGTTTCTTAAAGTTCGTAAATTTCCAAATCTTACCAATAATATAAATGTGTACGTTTAAGTGTTTGGATGTTTTTGACTGAATCACACAAAAATGGTTGGAAAAATTTGTAATGAAGATAGCTTATGCCCTAGATTAACATACAGGCAACCTTTCCAGCATATAGCATAAATAATTCTTTTACAAAGACACTCAAAATAATGCTAATGCATTGCGCTCTATGAAAATTTTGTAGCTACTAAACCGATTTTAAAACTTTTTTCACTAATTGAAAGTCCTAGGCCTATATGGGGAATTCCTCTGTGTGGAATTTTCTAAGGGATCCTAGCCCGTATTTTCGCGGGGTTTTGGAAAAAAAAAACACGGAAAACTGCGAGCGGCTAGGTCGACAGGCGCAACCGGAGTTTGAACCTGGCACCTCCCACCTTCCAGTTTTGAGAGCAGAACCTTTTAGACACTGGGGGGACCCTGAGTGTTATAGGCTACCTTTTATGCATATATCACAAATAGTTCTTTTACAGGGATACTCATAAGAATTATGCTCTATGTGTATCTCTGTAAATACTGAACCGATTCCAAAACTTTTTTCACTGATAGTAAGCTACACTATTCTTGAGTATTATAGGCTAAAATAGTACCTTTACAGGAACACTCAAAATAATTCTAATACATTACGTTCTATGGGCAGCTCTTAATAACCGATTCTAAAACTTTTTCGCTAATAGAAAGCTGCACTATTCCTGATTAACATAGGCTGAAATTCATGCATAGCATAAATATTTCTTTTACAAGAACACTCAAAACAGTTCGCAAATACTGTTGTAACTGTCTCTATTCGCCAAACGCCTGAAAAAAATCTAAATTTAGTAATTCTGCATACTCTCTTATTTTAAATGAAGTATACTACCATGCATTATACATCATTTAAAATAAATAAATAGCAAATAATATTTAAATGCAGTTTCTTTAGTTGCAAACATATTTGTTATGCACACATGCTTCGTTTCTCTCGGAACCTAATTCTAAAGCCGACGCGGACGAAGTCGCGGGTAGCCGCTAGTTAAAATATAAATGAGAAACTGGCCCCAATAGGGATGGACGCGAGACGACTTTTTGCGAGACGAGACAAAGATTTACAGCTTTTTTGCGAGACGAGACAGACATTTTTAACATTATGATATAGGGATTTTTGCGAGACGAGACAAGCTTTTCGGCTGTTTTGCGAGACGCGAGACGCCAAATTTTCGTCTCGCGTCCATCCCTAGGCCCCAACCTGTGACAGGCGGCAACTGAAGGGGGGGCAAGCGGGGACAAGCACCGGAAGACATTCTAAATGGAACGCCAAAATCAGTCAGCGTCCATACCTAGCCCCAACCTGTGACAGGCGGCAACTGAAGGGGGGGCAAGCGGGGACAAGCACCGGAAGACATTCTAAATGGAACGCCAAAATCAGTTATAGTTTCTTGGATGGGGCGCGGCTCCATCCGAGGGGGCACACGACCATGGACGCCCATAAGGGGGGGCAAGGTAGGGAACTTCCCCTCCCTAAAGGTTTAAGTTAATGCCTCATTATGTTAACAAATGGCAAAAACAGAACTAAGTTTGTTAAAAGTTTGAAATTTCCCCCCCCCCTCTAGAATTTTTTTTTAAAGTTTGCCCCCCCCCTAGAAAAATTACTATGGGCGCCCATGCACACGGCACTAATTATGGTTTGCCCCAGATGACATAAACTCTAATTGCGGCATTGCCTGTGAAAATGACCTCTTTTTGCTCACTATTTACAGCAACAGGTCTTTTTTCTAACGCTGAACAATTGATTTCAGACAAGTTTAAAATCGCTGCCCTTGATTTTTGCTTTCCTGAGAAATTATCTAGCTTGGCCATTTGGTAGAATATGCCATCGTTCCTGTTGGGTTGAAAAGCTTCTGTGACTCTATTCTTTTTTTGATTTTTGCAGGGGATTTTATTTTATTTTTTTATTTTTTTTTTAAATCTTGAATCTGATGGTATATTTGGGTTATAAATGCATGATTTGGGTTCAAAATCATAACTTTGCCCCCTGACTTTTTAGACTAGGGGGGCAATTTTTACAACTGCAGGGGCAATTGCCCCCCTTGCCCCCCAGATTACGCCTATGGTCTAAAGAGATAATACAATATTATATTATCTCCAAAAAACTCGCAAGATTTACGAACAATACTTCGCCAAATTTAGCGCAAAAACCATGTGTTGGAAATTGTCATATAATCGATGCGTATGTCGTTATTTATCTTTCTTGTTATTTTAAAAGGGGGCGTTCATTTTGTATAACTATTTTGAACAGAATATTTTTATTTTGTGATACTGCATCAGTGTCGTAAAAATAGGGAGGCTTCACAGGACAAATGCCTGGGGGCCCCCGAAGCTCATGGGCTTCACAATCAACGTAACTTATTTTTCTTCCCAAATTTGCAGAAAAAGAAATTGTTGCTCTTGTATTGTTCCTTGGATTCAACTATCCTTCTAATACTCAGATCAAAACACTAAATTAGAAAGTAAGAATAAAAAGTTGATTACTGCTTGATATTTATACAAGCAGATTGGTTAAACTAGAGATCTGCATGTTTCGCTTATTTGTAATCTAATCTAGAACCTTTTTTCTGTTTTATAAGCTCCTTCAGGTTAAGAGACATAGTGCTCGGTGGCCCCTTTCCACCTCCTATTTATAACAATTTCTAAATGTAGTATTAAAAGTCTTTTTTTTGGTGTAATATTAAGCTTTTGAAATGTGTAGGATAAGGGCACTAGTAATTAACATTTTAAAGGCAATAATAAGCATAAACTAGTAATTGCTAATTATAAAAACTATCTAGAAACGAAATTTTTGTTTTCAAAACTTTGAATTTTCATGTAAGGTAATTTATCATAGAATATTGGAAATTTCTATTTTTTCTATATTTTATAAGTTGTCATGGTGACAACACAAGTCATTGATACCAAGAACAAAGTTTTGACTCCAGTGATTGACAGTTCCTGCTCCAGTAATTAACATCTAAGAAATGAGTAGAAACACATGCTGTTTTAAATGCAATGACGTAAAAATGGCTCAAGAAAATGAAGTGAAATTTGGTGACATGATAGAAAGTCACTAAACTTAAACTATACGAGTCAAATTTTAAAAAAAATCATCAGATCACTCTACTTAAACAATAACGTCGAATTTTTTATTTTTTAAAAAATTGATCAGATTTTGAGATTTTGCATAAAATGTTTCAAACGGCGTAAATATTTGTTAGCACCTCACGATGCGCTAAAGGGACTGAAATGATATTTGGTGATATGATAAGTGGTCACTCACTCCACTTAAACTACGCACATTAATTTTTTAAAAAGTTTTGATTAGATTTTGAGATTTTTCGAAAATCGTTTCAAAGAGTGTAAATATATTTTTTTGCGCATCATGTAATAACGACTAAAGCAAACGAAATGAAAATTTCGGGCAGTTGGTATCAGAACTTTTTCTATGGGTGGGAAATCTTATGGTTGCAAACAAGCGCTAGAAACACCACACCGCTCATCGTTATACTCAAGATGGCAAAAGCTAACGCAGGTGGGGGCGCACTGAAGCCCAGCAAAATATCAACATCTTCTAAAAGTTCTAGTATTTCGACTTAAATCAATAACACACACACACACACAAAAAAAAAAAAAAAAAAAAAAAAATCAACGGAGAAAGAAAATAAAACCTGCTTTTATTTAATAATGGTTGATAACAATCTAGATTCAAACATAGTAAACAGGGGTAAGTTTCGTGTTTTATATTGCCCCGCCAATATAAAACTAGTAAAATAGAATATTTGGCTCGCACTCAAGTACTTTTTAGGAGGGATTAGTTTAAAAATTACTTTATTTTTAATAACTTGTGTTTGTATGTTTCTTAAACACACGATACAAAACAAATGAAAATACGAAATAAGTTCTTGATTTTGAAGAGAGGTCTTGTAAAGATACACGAAATTGAGAAAAAGAAGAAAATAATTTGTTATCCAAATATTTATAATAATAAAGTAAAAACAACTAACAAGCTGTAATCATATTTTTACATTGGCGTAAATTGGCATGTAACATTGGTGTGTTGCTAGGCTAGGGCAAACTGCTTCCTCTTGTACAAAATATTTTCGCGAACAGAAAAAGCGGATGTCCTTCAGAAAAAGATTCCTTCTTCTTGGAATTCGGGTGTCCAGTTTGAAGGTCAACAGATATCCTAATTAGTTGCTCCACGTGCCCGAAATTTTTCAAGGGGTGCGACAGATTCTTTCCCTTAGGGATAGCCCCCCCCTCCCCCTGTTTCTTGTTTGGTTTATATAACTTTGTTTTGCTGTTCCTTCCAGGCGGAAGCATAGGGGTGGCGCACCCAACACTCAACAAAGATGAAGGAAGAAGTGACGGGAACGTGTGGGGGGGGGGGGGAGTTACTGCATTTTCAGAACTGGGTACAAAACGATGAGTCTTGTGGGATCAATTGCGACAAAAATTTTAGAAATGATCGTAATATGGAAATGTGACACCGTGAAAAAAATTGGACATTTTTGTCGTTTTCTGAACACTTGTATATCAGAAATGGTGTGCGGAAAAAACGCGAACGGTAAACGCGCATAATTTTTACTAAATATTGGACATAAACATTCTTTGTTTTGTAATATACATGAGAAAGGCAATTGGATCTTATGTCCAAATTTCTTTTGTTTTGGGGTAAAGGGGTTAATTTACAGTTCAGTAGGTCTGGGAGTGATAAACCTATTAGAAAAGCTATTGTTATTAGGCTTTCCTAAGCATATAACATATGAACCATAGCAAAAGCGTCGGGAGGGGGGCACAAGGGGTCACGTTCCCCTTCCACCGTGCCTCCCCTAAACTTCGTCTCAAAAAATTTGTCAAATGAACATTTGTTTGAAAATTTCAAAAACTTTTTTTTTTCTGCTCTTATATTCGATATGTGCACCCCCCCCCCTCCCTCAAAGCTTTCCTGTACCCCTCCAAAATTTCAGTAGGTCAGGACGCAACGCAGTGATAAGCCTTCCTCAGGAAGCTATTGTTATTAGGTTTTTCTAAGCGTATAATACATATGAGCCACAGGTTTTGCGTTGGGGAGGACGCAGGGTGAAGGCACGTATCCCCCCCCCCCTTTGCCCTAACTTCATCTCAAAATCTTTTAAACAAACATTTGTTTTAAAATTTAAAAGATACTTCCCTTTTCTGCTCTTAAATTCAATAGGTGCCCCCCCTCAAATCTTTCATGTGCCCCTCCACAATTATGTTGGTCTGGAAACAATGATAAGCCTTAATTAGGAGGAAGCTATTGTTACTAGGTTAAGTATTGTTTTAAGCTTAAAATACATATGAACCATAGACGTAGTGTCGGGGGTTAAAAAGGGGGGCACGTGCCCCCCAGATAGAATAAACAACAGAGTTACTTTATGGTATCGAATAAAATTTTCAGATCATTAAATGTAAATACATACTAAATTTTACTTTATTTACAGCCCTCTTACAAAAATTCCCAAAAAGGTAAAATGCGCCCCCATACATTAATGAGGCGATACAAAAGTTTCAGCCTTTCTCATAAAAACGCTTAGAGGTATGTTTAATCAAAGTTGGTGAGGGGCAATACGCTATACAATGTCAATAAGAGTAAAAGTATTATTATTAAAACTATTCGAGCAAAACTATTAATTTTAATCAGTTATTTATAACCAATATTTGACATTAAGAAATGAGTTTTAAATAATTTTAAACCAGTTTCCTTTAAAATGTTCCCTTAAAATCGGTTTCTTTTTTAAATCATTTAGAAATGAAAATTTGTTTAAAAACATTACATATTCCACTAACATTTGATTTAAAGAGTTTTCTTTCTTTCTTTTCTTTTCTTTTCTTTTCTTTTTTTTTTTAAGAAGTTATTTCTGATTGACTAATTTAATTATGGAAAATATATACTATGTGTATATTTGATTCTTTTAAGTACAGGAGTAATGTTTATATTGAAAATTTTCAAAATTAAAAATATATATGTAAATTTATAATTATAAATCATTTATTATTCTAATAATTATTATTTAAAACCGAAGAACTAGCAAAATAAATTACCATGAATCAGAATAAACCCTTACACTTAGAAAAAGAAAACCAGTAGTCATAAGCGATATTGTATTAGGAATAAGACTGAAGGTTAGAGTAATTATGGCGAACGTGCATGTTACATGTGTGGGTCATATATTCTGTTTTGGGGTTGTTTGGTAGGTGAAAGATGGTACTTAAGACTGTCGGAACTGCTTCAGTTTATTGCTGAATGACTAGTTCTGGTCCTTTTCCTAAGAATCCAAACAAATTAAACGATCAATTTATTCAATTAATGATTAAGTAATTCAATTATTTCTTTATTTTATTATTTTCAACAGAAGGTCCACAATTTATGCATAAAAAAGAGCAAATTTTGTGTTCGTGTGTGTTCTATGACAAGGCTATACGTATGCTTCACTATACTTATCCCTCTCCCCCCCCCCTTGAAAGATTTCTGAATACACTGTATTGGGGCTATTTAATTTAATCAAAATTTTATTTGCGCAACTGTCCTAAGTTGTGCAGAATTTCTAACAAAATTCAAAGCTTTATATACAGTAAAGAAAGCATCGTTTATACGCTTCTCGTTTATACGATTTTTACATTTATACGTGTCCCGCAGTGGTCTGGGCGCTAAACTCTGTTCCCATAAGAACAAGAACACGGCAAGTGAAGCAGCATGCGGCTTGGCCAGTGCTTGGGAGGATCAACTCCCTCTTGACTCGACTGCTGTGGGTCCGTGTACGCTCATGGGAGCGAGTATACGTAAAATCGGTCGTGGTTCCAATGTCCTCCAAGTTGTTAAACGATACCCCTGGGGGTGCCTATTTCAGGGGATTGGTCCCTCCTCTGGAATGGGTTCAAAATGAGGGGACGCCGGCTAAAGTTGGATTTCCTCCCACTTAGGCTCATTAAAATGGAAGTCACCCCTTCCGCTCATCGCCTATCTGTATGGGGATCTGGTACCGCTCCACGGTTGCCAGAGTGCATTAGGAACAACATTTATACGTCGCTTTCATGAAGTCCCGATTCATTCCTATTTATTTTAGCAAAAATGCTTCGTTTATATGACACGATATCGGTCATACGTCGGTTTAAACGTCAACACTTTTCTGTCTCAGCAGTTATTTTCCTGTTTAGACAGACACTTTTGTTATATAGGTCAAATAAAGGATGTATGGAGGGTTGTACCTTTAGCAACCTTCTTTTAAAGGCGCAGTTGAGAATATTGAAGAGTTTAGAATATACTTTGCTTGTAAGAACATGAAGGAAAAAGCATCTCATTAACTTCATTAACAGTCTGTAATGCTTTAATTAATAAGCATAGACATCACATCAGGTGACTAAATGATTTATCAAATTCAAGTTCTGTAACAAAAAATCATAATTGTTATTCGCTCATAATTGTTATTCACTGTAAATACTAAGTATATGCGGTATTTAAGATATAGTACAATAAAGATACAATTTGTTTCCCATTTGAGATTTTATAAAAATCTAGCAATTGTTTCTATTGTAAAAACTAATATGAATAATTTACAATTACATAAATTTGAATTAGTAATGTTGAACCGGTAATAATCAAAGTTTTTTATTAATGTTTCATGTTTGATTTATACGTCGTTTCAGTTCGGTCCCTTGAAAAACCTATAAACGGTGCTCTACTATAATTTCAAAAGCAAATGAAACTCCTATCCACCATACATATAATTACGCAGTTTCTGGAATAAATAAATAAAAATAAATACTATATTTTCGGTGTGACATCATATATACAGATTAAATTTGAATTTCTTTTACTTCAAATTCCCACACGTACTAATATGGTTACCAGTAGCGTAGCCAGAAATTTTTCATGAGGGGGGGGATGCAGTAGTCGTAACACTACTGCAACTCACATATATATGTATACGTGTGTGTGTGATAAGGGAGTGAAGAATATACATTTTGTATGGCAAAAAATTCCTCATGGGGGGGTGACCCCTATCCCCCCCTTCGCTATGCCCCTGACGGTTACTAATATATGTACTAATGTGGCTATATGTAACTAATTGTTATTATTTATATTAATTTCCAATAAAATAGTATTAATAAACTAGTAAAAATATGGTAATAAA
Source organism: Cheiracanthium punctorium (assembly GCA_038373885.1). NCBI lineage: Eukaryota > Metazoa > Arthropoda > Arachnida > Araneae > Cheiracanthiidae > Cheiracanthium > Cheiracanthium punctorium. The sequence goes on from JAWZYV010015702.1 coordinate 50,027, forward strand.
ATCGCAGTCCTTAATTTTGCGAGACTCGCGAGACGTCTCGCGTCTCGCGCGAGACGAGACAAGCAATTTCTCTGCGAGACGCGAGACGAGACAAAGTGTTTGCGAGACGAGACGAGACGCGAGACGAGACAGAGGTTTACCACTGCGAGACGAGACGAGACAGCCCCGATTCTCGTCTCGCGCGTCTCGCGTCCATCCCTAACCTTAAACGACGCATCACGGACGCTTGTGCCAACGTGTCACCCTCTATTCTCCAACGCATGCAATGTGAAATTCAAACCAAGATCCAAATGTGCATTGCAGCTGACGGTGCGAAGTTTGAACATCCTAAATAAAGGTATATTGTTATAAATAATTGTTTTTTTCTTTCTTTGATCATTTTTTCACCTTCACAGGTAGGGTTCGCAGTAGGGAATCAAGAAAATACAAATGCACGTTTTAACCGTTCTGTTTTTCACATCCAATGTCAATGAGGTGTCTTTTCGTACTAGATCGACAACACTCTACAACTTTGCAATTCACTTCCCCCCCCCCTATCTCGTACCGTTTTCGAGATATGAAAGCTAACCCCGCAGTTTTCCACCAGGTGGTGCAATGAGCGGTCTCGTTCGGTAGCGCATATCCAATTTACCACACCTAGACACAAAGTTTATTAAAAAAACAGCAGAAGTCGTTCCGAAATTAAGTAGGTGACAAGGGACTTTAGTGGGCATACTTTATATCCGATGGATGGTCTTGTGTTACTCAAGAGACGAAGCTACCTGTCTCGGTAAACCCGTTAAATCCCCAAACGTGTTTTACAGTTTTCCGTAAATCTGAACATTTGATGCTGCTTCTCTTTTTCACAGAATCCTTTAACCCTTTAACGCGCAGTGTTCCCGCTCTGGGAACACCAAACTCTGACGTTTTGACTGTTACCAGTCACGAAGAATAGATTTGATTTCTATAAAAATAGTTACAGGTGACAGAGCTCCACGAGAATCCCCTTTACTTTTTAGTACGTCATTTCCCGTCAAAAAATCGTCACTATTATTTTTAACAGCACTGATATCTGCTGAAAAATGGAAGAATGCGAGAACAGCTGGATAGATTGTCCAATGCTGAAAAAAGGGCAGTCGTTGCCATCGCTCGACTTAACTACCAGTAGGATGGCGGACGATCGAAACATTCATCGCGTGCCACAGATCTAGAGACCCTTTTTTGACGACAGCTGGCTGTCGTCTCTAGATCTGTGGCACGCGATGAACGTTTTGATCGTCCGCCATCTTGCTGGTAGTTAAGTCGAGCGATGGCAACGGCTGCCCTTTTTTCAGCATTGGGAAAGGGTTGTGCCTCAAAGGGTTAAATGTTTCATCGCTTCAGACCATATTGTTTTTTTTTCTAATGCTTTCTTCTCAAATAATTGTTACATGAGGTGTTACTTTTTTAATATATAGTTTTTGTCACTACGCACACACACTTTTGTTAGTTCGTTTTCTATACATTACACAAATTAATGCTATTTTACTGTGTTTTATATTATGTACCACATTGAATGCACTAGGTGTCTGATACAAATTTTCTTTTTCTTCATTTCAGCTTTACTTATACTGCGAAATTCTTATATTTAAGTACTCACGTGTCTTCATATTTACTGTTTTTTGTAATCTTTTTTTACAAGTGCAATTTTCATTACGCATCATTGCTAAGTTTGGAATCCCATTTACTTTCTAAAGATTAAAATTAAAAGTTAATTTGTCTTGAATGCAATATTTGGTTTGTAAAAGAGTGCACCAAAAATATTTTTACAAAAAATATGCCAGGACATACACTTAAAAAACCATTACTGCATAGAATTATCAGAACACTGTTAGAAAAATAGTTTTCAACGTTTCACCGAAAATTCCCGGG